>QRDG01000057.1:637232-665957 GCA_012064385.1 Puccinellia tenuiflora
CAATTCCCTTCTTGGAGGCATCACTTTTGGAGCAACTTTTCTGTAATCCTGGGGTGTTGTAGGTTTTTGGGTCCGACTGCTCATTGATCATAGTGGTTGGATCCTTTTTTTTTCTTATTTGCCTTTTTGGTGGTGTGCATCTTTGATTTCTCTACAAGTTCTTAACATTATGTTGATGCAAAGACTGCATGTAATTGATATCTCTTCGATATTAATATATTCTCTTTGTCGAAAAATTGTATTGGGTTGTTGGAATCTAAGGAGAGACCGAATACTAATTCTTGTTTGGATTTTCACAGTATAAATTGCAAATTCCACCATCCCGCCCTCATCTCCTATTCTCACGTGTTTGTCCTCCTTGTCCCGCCGGCCACCATGCCTGCCTCCCATCCTAGTCGGATGCCATGTTCGTCTCCCTCGCTCTCCTCCACGTGAAACACCATCTCGGCTCTGCAACGACCAGGTACAGATCTGGGCTAGTAGGGCGGCGCCGTCGCAAACGCTTCGACGATGACGTGCCATCTCTAGACGCATTCGAGATCCCAGGCGCGAACTGCTTCTGCGGCGGCCCATTACTAGATCGCTTCCCGCCCGCCTCCATCCTCTGCCTCTCCTGTCGCTGGAGTGGGAGCAAGACGGAGAGCCGTTACACCAGGACATCGACGGGAACCACACTTTGGGGGTCGACCGGAGAGAGGATAGATAGAGAGTAGGATGGTCAGAGAGAGAGAGAGAGAGATAGGGGGATATGGAGGAGGATGGTCGAAGTACTCATCTGCACGGCGCTATGGAGTCCGCCGTCGAGCGCTTCCGACAGGGTCTTTTTTGTTTGGGAAACGCTTCTATTCCTCCGGGGGATCGCACGCCACGCATCCCCCGGGTCGAGCGAGCGACGCGTGTCCACCGTAATCAATACGCCTGTCCCGCCCCCACCTCCACGTCTCTCGTTCCCCACTTTCCCCTCCACCCCGCACGCCTCCACCAACCACCCGCCGGCCGCCCAGCGTGCCGCCCGCGCCATGGCTCCTTCCCTGCTCGCGCGGATCGGCCACCGGCAGGCTCCGCTACGCGCGGCGCTGTGGTTTCCGATGGCTCCTCCAACAGTCCCGCCGTCTGAGCGCGCCGTCGTGGCCATCCCCATCTTTGCCCGACTCCCGGGTCGCTGCCGCTCGGATCCCAGGCCGCCCGCCATGGCCGGGGCCTCAAGTTCCTACCGCCATGGCCGGGGCATCCAGATGCCGGCCCTTGCCGCCAGCATCCGCCAGGGAGATAGCCACGGTGCTTCCTGCGTCCGACGTGTCCACGGTGCTGGACCGCTGGGCTCCGTGGCGGTGCTGCTATGGGAGGGAAGCGGTGCTCCCACAGGTCGGGGCCGGCGCTTCGAGAGCAATTTTCTTCGATGATTTTTTGTGCCCTTTTTTCATGTGGTGCAAAATTTTGAAAGCTTTGTAGCATTTTTTTTTTGCTTTTGATGCAAATCCACAGAACAATTGTAGCAAGTCTCTTCTTTGATATCTTCCTGGCTTTGCTCCTCTCCCTGGCTTTGCTCCTCCGCCGATACCGATACTACAATATAACATTTTTTTGCTACTATTGTTGCCGGTGAAGACGATTGCTACGACGGGTGACGGCGGTGGTGCCCTGCTCCTCCTCTCCCTGGCTTTGCTCCTCCGCCGATACCGATACCGATACTACAATATAATGCTTTTTTGCTACTATTGTTCTGTGATTTTGCTACCGTAGCATAAATATCTTGCTACGAGATCTCCGACTAGTCTCATCGCTGGAATATGTTTTTTCTATGATGCTACAATATAATATTTTTTTGCTACAATTGTTCTGTGGTTTTGCTACTGTAGCGTAAATATTTTGCTACAAGATCTCCGACGAGGCCAACCTTTTTCTGTTATATTTTCTCGACGAACCGTTTTTTGCTACATTGGAGCAAAAGCGGGACGTTTTGTAGCAAAAGTGGAAAGTTGTGTAGCAAAAACGGGATGGACTAATTTTAAGGACACATGTCAGGAGGACCCGGGGGCTGGGAAGTTTTGAGCCCCCGGGGGACGCTCAACACGTCCCTTTTTGTTTTCAGGTGCGAGAAGGATTAGGAGAAATGAGTGCAACAATTCCACTCAATACAGAGGTCGCCCTCCAAATTGGGGAAGAGGCCACGTCCTCAATGTCTTTTGGAATCGAGGATAAATTCTACATTGAATTCTGTAATCATCCAAATAGAAATTGGCTCGAGACATTTTCAATTCCGAATTCCACGACCGAATATCGTCAACCAAAGTTCCAAACAGGCACATAGAAAGTTTACCGTGATTTAAAAAATATTCGGGCGACTTACAAGTAAATAATCCCTTTCGAGAATCCTCTATATTCTGTGATAATATTGTTATATAAAAAAAAGGAGGAGGAGAAAACCAATTGGCATGCGAGGTCCAGCTCCAATACCAACCCTACCCGGTACCCACCTCCTGTACGATTGCGATTTCGCCGCACCACGCCACCTCTCCTCCTCCTCGTCATCCTCCTCCGTCCCCTCTCCCTCTCCCCACTAACCAATCCCGAGTACAAGTACAACTCAACTCATCGTACGCGCACGCACACGCACGCACAGATCCAATCCGATTGTACAAAAGCGCCGCCGCCGCCCACCGCTCACGTGGAAGAGGGTTGAGCCACGGGGAGAAGGTAAGCACTCTACTTCTTCTTCACTTCCTAAATTTTCTCAAAGTTCCGTGTTGCTAGATTTATGGCGCGGGTTCGTGGTTTCTGTCTGGCTACCCTGTAGTTAGATTCTTTGTTCATCGCCGTGCCCGTTCTTGGGTTTTGGCTGCTGATTTCCGTGTATTGATCTGGTTTCAATGAAGCAAGAACTATGAAAGGATCCCTATCGAATTGGATTCCACACGAATCTCTTGCCTTGCCGTTCGAATCTGATCGCGTGGTAGTGGAAGTTAAGCTGTACGGAGCTTCATTAACTGGATCAATGGCTGGAATCGCGATTAGCTTTGATTCGATTCCGCGAGAATTATAAACTACGTTTGTGTGGCTGTCAATGATGTATTCTCAAAGATTGATAAATATATCTGCTCTGTGCATAATAGAGCTCCTTCCTCTAACCATCAGCACACGATTCTTCGGATTGAAAAGGTGTTTGAAATTCAGTGTAAGTTCATGGACGTGTCAGCGTCTATCTCGTGCAAATCGTGAGGTGTGGTAAGGGAGGACGGGGATAGGGAACATGCACAACTTGCCAAGCTTTGCTTGCTTCTCACGGGAAGAGCTTGGAGTGTGCAGAACCTTTCAAAGCTCAATAATTGTTAGTATTGGGATATTGTCCTGTCTTGCTGAAACTGGCAAGGAGATAATTGTGGAGTATAGCTAGTTAGCTTTATATGGACTTGCTATGATCTGAGTCATGTAGCAATACTTATGTGTCTTGGTCTTCTTTCTCGCTTGGAACTGAATAATTTGTACTAGTCTTATTTTAGTTTCAGTTGAATATATGTGGTAACTGATTCCATTAACACAATTCATGAACTTAACATCACTGTTTACTTTTCGGTACCAAAACTGTTTATATCTTGAACAGAGTTAACTGCAAACGATTTTTCCTTGTGTTGTAATATACTTAACTTTCTATAACCGTATGTCATGAATTTTTCCACGTTGATTATGATGCTTGCCAGATTGCTCATACCCATTTTGTTTTTGCAGGATTTCTCGACTGCATGCATCCTCCCGGAATTGTCTAGTGCCTAAACCCTTCATCCATTCTGGCAGGTATCAGGAGTTCGCACAGGTCTCACACCTCTAAGTGGGTGTGGGTTTGCAACAATTCTGCAGTCAACTTATCACTGCCTTTGGGAGTAATCCCATCATACGTCTGGAGATTACGTCGAGCACTGGAGGGCCTTTTTGTTGATTACGGTTAATTTACGATGGCAGCTGAGATGTAGTTTTTCTTTCCGAGCCCAGCTCTCTTCCAAGATAGTCCTGTGGTTTAGCAATGTGATTGGATTGACCCTGTTTCTGGATCTGGTGTTAGCTCAGTTGACACTAGAGCTGACTTATGGTTAGGTTTTCCTGCTTTTCATCCTCTACTACACAACATAAATCAAAGGTATGGAAATTACCTGCTGTAGATTTTACTAATTTCCCATTGTATTATGTGTCTAGGCTAACAACTAATCTGACCCCAATTATCCTTTTTTTTTTTGCTTTTGTACTTCAGGAGTGCTTTTTTCTGGCAGATGAAACCATGCTCACTGCTTCAAAGAAGGATTCTCGGGAACAGACAGTGAAGTTCACCGCTGGATCAAAGAGTCTGAATCAGATGACAGATGAAAACAATCATTCAGCTGCTAGTGTGCAGTGTGATATTAACTCATCGTCTCATCAAGAATGCTGGAGATCTGAGCACTGGAATAGACATGCATCCTCTGATGATGATCATGAGGAGAAGGCTGGACACCTACAGAAGAGCCAGTCTCTTGGGAACATGCTTCAAATGGATTGTGATCATCATGGTAGTGAAGATGGTACTGAATGTCATAGTATAGACCATGATCACAGATTTCGTTGCTCTAGTTTCAAGAGCGATACAGATGTTGGAGCATCCACAAAGTTGGTCAGAAAGAACAACGATAATACTTTTGATGCATCATCTGACCTGATGAGTCATGGTGTTTATGAACCTTCAGTCGACCATGCTGTTGACTCTGAGAGGCATCACATGTCTTATGACCAAAGCAAATTTCCAAGATCACAATCTGCTATATTCCAGAATAATTCCAATAGCGATGTAGAAGGTTCTGCTGATTCTGAGAGACTTGGCCCTCGTTGCAGATCTTTCGAGGATTTATGTTCAGTGGATGGTGAAAAGGCTGATTACTTGAGTGGTGATGAAACAAATCGCTCTAAATCCAATTTGGATGTCCTTTGTGCTGAACCTTCTTCTCCAGATATCTTTGAAGCATTAGACTTGGAAGATCATTCAGGAGGTCGCTCTGATGCTGCTGAAGGCGGCCAACGGTCCTCTGCAAGTTTAGATGAAAATTTTGTCAGGGATGGGATGCCAAGTCATGAATACTGGGATGGAAAATATATCACTGCTGACAACTCAGCTGATCCAGTTTCCCCTTGCAATGACGATTCAGTGCATTTTTGTCACCATTCTGGCAAGGATGAGGTTATCAATGGAGCTATAGATCAAGAGAGGGAAGAGAAGATGTCGAACAGAGATAGCGTTCCCTACCACATGTCACTTGGCATTGACATACCTAATTTGAAGAACCTGACTGACTCGAAGGGTGTTAGTGAGAAAGCTGAACACAGTGAAACTGGAATGAATGGTGATCAGCATTTGGATGCAAATGAACTTACACCTAGAACTTATAGCATTAAAAGGATCGAGGATTGGATCAGCCAAATTGATATTGAGAGCGACACCATTGTGGAGGAGAAGGGAGAAAGTTCAAGTTCTGCATCAACAAAATATAGCGAGTCGGTTACCAGCGTTTCTGCTGTGCGGCCTGATGCTAAAAGTCATCTTGGCATGGAGATAGCTTACACTTATATTTCAAAACTGACTCCTGTTTCTTCATCTGCACAATTGGCAAACCTTGGTTTGGTTGCAATCCCAAGATTGAGTGCTTTCTCAGGCCTGCGGCTATTGAACTTATCGGGGAACTCAATTGGTGAGATTTCTTCCATAATTCAGCATGTTAGTTATAGTTACTATCGGTATATTTATTTGTTTCAGGAGAGAATGCCATTAGTTCTAACATCTAGGGTTTTCTGCACAGTGCGAATAACTGCAGGAGCACTTCCGAAAGGTCTTCACATGTTAAGCCTGTCCAAGAATAATATCTCAACTATCGAAGGCCTTAGAGAACTAACACGCCTGCGCTTGCTGGACATCAGCTATAATAGGATCTCTAGGATTGGCCATGGTATGGATTTCAACAGCCTTTACTTTGTTCTTATGATATACGCATAGTTTATGGAGAACTGAGTGCGAGCTCAAATGCTGCAGCAATTTGTGGCCTGTCTAGATATTAACTATTATCACATTCCCCATTAAGCATGCTCTGGAGACAGAAATCACTATGCTGTGTGGTCCTTGATATATAGAATGTTATGGAGAACCAAATTTAGTACAGTGCTTAAACATTGAATGGTTGATTCTTAGTAAGGTTTGGCTATACTTACTGAGTTATGTTTTGGGACATTTGTTAGGCTTGGCTTCCTGTTCTTCTTTGAAGGAGTTATATCTTGCTGGTAACAAGATAAGTGAGATAGATGGCCTTCACCGCCTTCTGAAGCTAAAGGTTCTGGACTTGCGCCACAACAAAATCTCTACATCCAAGGGCCTAGGCCAGCTGGCTGCGAACTACAATTCTCTCGAAGCTATCAACCTAGAGGGCAACCCAGCACAGAAGAATGTAGGTGACCAGCACCTGAAGAAGTACCTGTTAGGTCTCTTGCCGAACCTTGCTGTGTACAACAAGCAGCCTGTAAGAGCAACTGGCTCAAAAGAGGTCTCGGACCGTCACTCACGCAAGATCTCTTCTTCCCATCGTTCCGACCGCAGCAGTTCCAGGTCGGACCGCAAATCTTCCAGGCTGGTGTCAGGCACATCTTCACGGCATTCCCGTTCCGCGCATACTTCAGGCCCTTTGGTGAAGCAGCCGAGGTCCTGGAATATGCCAATGGCAGCGCTGGGTTCCAGACCAGTGGAATATGTGGGTGCTGGGATTCCAGTGAAGCAAATTCAGATCGAGGAGAAGTCGCAGTGAGATGGTTCAAGCACATCCACTTGGTCAGTCAAGGCTCTCGAACAAGGATGTTCCAAATTTACCTGTTTTTAGTTTGTAATAATAAATAATGAAGCTCAAACAGTATTGTTAAGAGCGCTTTCCATATGCTGCTAAAGACATGAGGTCTTTTGTCTAGTACTGGCAGTGTTTTTGAATAAATTTATTGTAATGCTGTAAGCTTTGATGTGGATCAAACACGAATACCTATGAGAATTGATATGTGTGGTGTTTTTTCAATGTTTTTTTCGGCTAGTATGTTCGGGATGATTGTTTCTGCAAGCTGAAATCTGAAAGTAGTTTTTTATCAAGTTGTTATTTCCCTTAAGCTGTCCACTTAAATTTGGGTTCAGGAATCCTTTTGCATCACTGTCTTTGTCTTGGCAAGGCTTGTATCATTGCCCTGATTCTTCTTTTTTTTTGGTAGGCAGGCAGGTATGTCCGTATGTGTGATGATCATAACAACAATAATAGTAATGGTTACGGATTGATTGATACATCTTAATTAGTCAAGAATCGGCGAAACACACACACACAAACTCACGATCGACCTAAGCATCTAGGGAGAAACACAGAACAGCGAAGGAGAAGAAATTAATAATGTACACGACGGACGGACGGTGGCATGGCCATCTATGCGGTGGCGGCTGATTTCTTGCCGTTGGTGGCGCCGACGTGGACGTCCTCGTCTCCGATGAATCGTTTCCAGAACCAGTGCCCCTTCCAGACGAGCACCATCTCTTCGATGGGCACCCCCTTGGTCTCCGGCAGGAAGAGCGCGATGAAGACGGTCATGATGACCACCCAGCCGGCGAAGAAGTAGAAGAGTCCGAACTTCATGTGGCAGAGCATGGTGAGGAACGCCTGCGCGATGACGAAGGTGAAGAGCATGTTGACGGAGACGTTGATGCTCTGCCCGGCCGGCCTGATCTCCAGCGGGAAGATCTCGCTGGGCACCAGCCACCCCAGGGGACCCCACGACCAGGCGAAGCCGGCGACGTAGAGGCAGATGAAGAGCACCACCGCCGCCGCGTACCCCTTGGGCATCTCCCCGACGCCGCTGGTCCCGAACTTGGCCGCGATCAGGGTGCCCACCACCAGCTGGCTCACCAGCATCTGCGCGCCGCCCTGCAGGAACAGCTTCCGGCGGCCCAGCCTGTCGACGGTGAACACCGACACGAGGGTGGCGAAGACGTTGACGAGCCCCGTGATGACGGCGGACATGAGCGACGCGTCGCCCTTGAAACCCAGCGTCTCGAACAGCACCGGCGCGTAGAACATGATGACGTTGATGCCGGTCAGCTGCTGGAAGAAGGGGATCATGATCGCCATGGTGAGCTGCGCACGGTACTTGCGCTCCAGGATGTTGCGCCACGGGTGCTTCACCAGCTGCGACTCCTCGCTGGCGACGACAAGGTCGGCGTACTCCTCGGTGACGTCCACGTTGCTGCCGCGGATGCGGTTCAGCATGCGGCGCGCCGCCTCCGGGTGGCCGCGCTCGATGAGGGAGTTGGGGGTGTCGGGGAGGAAGAGGGAGCCCAGCGTGATGATCCCGGCCGGCACCGCGGCGAGGGCGAGGCTGATGCGCCACCCGTACCCGCCCTTGATCTTGTTGGTGCCGTAGTTGATCAGCGCGGCCGCCAGGATGCCGAGGGTGATCATGAGCTGGAACCCGATGTTGAGCATGCCACGGAGCCGCGCGGGCGCCATCTCCGACAGGTACACCGGCACAGACTGCACCAAACATCCACACGATTCATTCGTCAGTACCAAAGTTACCAAAATATTCAAAATAGTAACGTGAACTTTGACTGATTCTATGATACATTGGCAATGGTCTGTGTCTGTGTATATTAATTCTGCATCGATGACAAAATGAAATATTTACAGTATAAAAAAAGAAACGAGATATTTCCAGATAAAAAGAGAGATCTTTCTTTTTGGTGTAGAAATAAGCTGCCTTTTTTTTTTCAACAGCTGCCACTCTCTTCCCATTTTTGTCTGTGTACTATATGCGTTGCTTTCGTTGCGATCTTTCTTCCTTGCTTCGTCTGCACACACACATGACCATTGCTCTGAAAACGACGCCGTTGATCTACTAGCGGCGTCAAAGTCTTGGGAGGACTCAAGAAAGCAATGGCGCATGTGGAGGTTTCCTTCCTAGCTTAGCCCCAACTTGCGAGCGAGACCTCATTTCTATGAGCTGAAATAGTTAAGATACAGACATCCAGGAATCTCTCTTCCCGTGGGTTCCTACTTGGCAAATTATATTCTTCTTTTTTTTTCCTTCACGCAGCCCGTGAAGCCGTGAGTAGTATACTCGAAAAGGCTGGAGGCATTGTGTGATCATGTGCGTGCTGCACGCCTAGCTGTGACTTAATCGCATGCACAGGATGCAGTTTTTCGCCAGATGCAAAAGTTTAATCAGTTTCACATGCATGAACAGTTTCTTATTATCTAGTACTCCCCTCCGTTCAAAAATAAGTGTTTTAAGTTTGCATAAAAGTGAATGTATCTAGATATGTTTCATGTATAGATATATCTACTTTTTGACAAACTTGAGACACTTATTTTTAGACGGAGGGAGTATGAAAAGGGCAGCCCTTTTCCACGGGAACCTCGAATGATGGAGTACTTGCATTATACTCGATCGATGGATCTACAGCTAACCGGCCGGCCCAATGAATTTATCAATTGAACCTGCAGTGTACCAGCTGCTAAAATGAATACTACTACTTTCAACAGCTCATCCTTGCCGCCTATCTATAAGGGAAAAACATGTTATGGTATATATAATGTCATTTTATAGCACGGACACATATAATTATGGGTTTAAAATTGAGTAGATGATATGCGAACTGCTGAGTCCAGATCACAGCTAGCTGGAGATGCTCTAATGGTGACTTGGTGAGACAAGCACGAACATGAGAAGAAATGGCCATGGAAACAAGTGGGCTACTGGTGCTGGGATAAGCAAAACAACAAGGCAGTCAACCTCTTGGAAGTAAGCATCAGCTTTGGACAGCTTGGACTTTGGGGAGCAGAGCATCAACTGGGCCCCACTCCTTAGCTTGACGACGGGATACTAACTAATACTCCATAATAATACTATTATTTGCTAAACAAACTAGCCTAGCAACTTGGACTTCCCACATGCGTATGCTAGTTAACATTGTTTATAATCCCATAATCCTTTATTTCAGTGTGAATATCGTCACCTTTTGAAAACTCAGCCATTGATGTTGATGGAATATTTTGGGCACGCATCATGCATCATTGACGAAATCGCTCACATAGTAGTAGAATATACTCCCTCCGATCCATAAAAAAGTGTCGTCCACTTAGTACAAAATTTATACTAACTTAGTATAAAATGAGCGACACTTTTTATGGATCGGAGAGAGTATTAATTAGCGATCAAGTTAACTGGACTATAATTTCTATTGCTTTCTCCCATTGGATATTTGAATGGCTCAACATGTGATATCTTTTACCTTTTTCTCACTTCACTTTGCCGGTACATATTTACGTGCGTCGCGTGGGTTGTCAATTAAACCAAACGAGACAGGTCGACAGAGTGGCATCTACATGTAGCAATCAAACTACTAGCTGGTTATTACTACTAAAATGATATAAGTAATTACCTGATTGGCGAATCCGACGCCGACGCCGAGGAGGATACGACCGATGATGAGCATGGCGATGTCCTGGGCGGCGCCGTTGAGCGCGGCGCCGACGAGGAAGGTGAACCCTCCTGCGAACATGGACCACTTTCGGCCGACGACGCGGGTGACGGTGGCGGCGAAGAAAGAGGAGACGAGGGCGGCGAGGTAGAGGGAGGAGGTGAAGGTCTGGAGCAGCTGGTTGTCGTACTTGCAGTACTGGTTGGCCGAGTCCCCCATCTGCTTCCTCCGGTACACCTCCGGGAAGAACTTTTTCAGGAAAGGGTTCATGGAAGTCACACCCCCTGATGATCAAGATTCACAGTAGCAGCACACGATGTTAGTGGTTTGCTTGAACCGAAGAGAAGTGAAAGAAGATTAACCATATGGGAGATATATGCGCGCGGGCAGAGACGACGTAGTACGTACCTGAGATACCGATGTCATATCCGAAGATGAGGCCGCCGGTGGCGGCGACGACGCAGGTGAAGAAGACGAAGAGGGTGAGCCTGCCGGGGTAGTCCTTCCCGCCGGCCGTGTTCACGACGGCGCCGCCGGCCATGGTCAGAGAACTGCTACGAGATGTATGTATGCCAGAAACAAAGCTAACGAACGTTTGGTAGACGTATGTTGGTGAGAGGAGAGGTGGGAGGTGAAGCCGTTTATATAGAGCTACTAGAACCGACTAACCGAGGCCGGCAGCTGCTGCCTCTCTTTGAGGTTGAGCAATAGCCGCCAAGGCGCCAACAGCTAGTTTGCGTGTGGTTTGCGAGCGAGCAGGCAGGTCAACGGCCGAGGTGGTGGGTCAAAATTAGCCCAAATATGTTTGAATGCTGAGTTGGAGGGTTTATCTTAATCTGGCTGGATGGCCGTTATGCGGCTGTCAAGTTGATTGCTTCGTTTTCGACTTGTTGATTCGGTTTCCAGCACCGTTGGGTTGTTGGTTTCACATGCATATACACTACTTAAATAAAATGCATATACATGCATGATCGAGTGGTGCGCAAGTTGTTGATCGATGATCGAATAAATATTAATTGTTTAGATATACTGGGTGTAAGGTTGGTCCGAAGAATCGGCCGGATTGCAGTATTCATACTGATTTCGATGATTAATTGTTCACATTGAGAATACAATAGTATAGTGTATACTCACATTGAGAGTACTTGCATTGGACGCATGCCAGCTAAAGAGCCAGATAAGATACCTTGTCATGCATCTGCTATGATATGATCATGGAGTCAGCAACCTTGGACTCCAGCTAGTAGCTAACTTATAATTTACTTTGCTGCGGTTGGAGGTGCTAATATAATAATTAAGTAACTATATATAATAACCCGCTGAACAGTTAATCGTCAGCTAGCAGCTTTTCGTGGGAGAATAGAAACTGGTGGTTTCCTCATGACCCTGATCCTTTTTTTAGCTGCTTTACTGCACGCATCACGCATAAATTCGGCCCCTAAAGTTGATCCAGAAACAAGGGTATCTCGTGTGTGCCTTCTTCCTTCTTATCCCCGGCTAGCCTGCCTCCGGTGAGTATATTAATCAACCAGTTCCTTTCTCCGTAGGTTTCCATTGCAGTACGCATCCGAACGAAGTAATTTGACTTTAGACTTCGATATATATAGATTGCCAAATCGGATGGATGGATGGAGATGTCGATGATATACAAGTCTCAACTGGAGAGCGAGGGGATGAACGTTCGAAATTAAAACTGGCGAGCCTGACAGAAACCAACGGCTCCTTCGTCTTGTTCAGATCAGAGACGCTCCAAACTGACAGCTGAACTCTGCTCTGCCTGACAAGAAGAACTGAAGAAGAATGGCGCGTGCAGTAGTTAACTGCCTGTGAGCATGCTTAGCGACCAATTGGTTGGATACAGAGTATGCATGATTAACTGCACGAATCACGGGGCACGACTGATTAGCTAACGAGTTTTCTTCTTCTTCTCCGGATCAATGCACGTGGTGCCTGTGAAAGCATGAGCTGTGCTCGCTGCCTGCGAAGGTATGGATGGACAGAAAAGTACTCCATCTCCATCTCCGTGTGTATATGGCAGGTGACACTGATGGATGGATCATCGTTGACTAGTAGCTAGTGTTGGCAAAGGCAACGGCTAGCTCTTCCACAACTCTTCGATCTGTGGATAAGAATAACCAGCCGCTATGTCGATCGAAGTCATACCTGCATGCGTACAGCCGTAGAAATTCGATGTACAGACAGACAGAGAGATTTATATAGATTATGTATCACTTGACTACACGCCGCCGCTATCCATTGGGTCTGATCGAGATAGCTTTGGCTTTGCTTAATTTGGTGGTTACTTAATCTGCAGGCACATTACATGTTAATTAATTAGTAACTCGATCTGCACCGGCGACGAGGCATGGAACTTTTGTTAGTTTAACACATCCAACGCAAGCTGGCCTGCTGCACTGCAGCGGTGTGTAATAGTAGTTCTACTCCGGTGAACCAACTTGCTAACTCGATGCATTGCATCTTGACCATCGAGAGGTAAAGGAAAATAATATTTAGTACATACGTACATACAAGCAGAATTGTTTTCTTCTTCTCTTTAGCTAAAGAGAAAGCGTTGCTCCCATTGAAAACTCTGTACATAGCACTATAGCAGAAGAGAGCAGAGAAACAGAGAAAGGGATGGAGGGAAAATATCATCAAGCCGAAGGGGTCAAACACACGCGCCGGCAGACATGTCACTGTTGGTCAAGTCTTGCTACTGCTCCGCTACTCTTCTTCCTTCTTTCACACCCGCGCTGACCGCTGACCAACAAAAACCAGCTACTGTGCGTCTATGCAACCTGACAACCGCCGATGGAACGGGTTCAGCTTCCTGACAGAGACACACAGAGAGAACCCGCAAGCGCGCGCGCGCTGAATTTTCGAGTGTCGATTGTTACGATGATGCTTCTGGTTAACAAAACGCATTTCTTTCGTGCAGAAACCATCTGATTACCTTGCCAATAATACACAAGCATATAAGTCGACGGATTTGCTAATTCTCAGCCGACTAAGAATTAGTTAAATCTGTTAGTTGTTGCTGTAACACGGGCGGTCTGTACGAGCGATGAAGTACGACTGGTTTTCTATGGGCTTGTTCTTTTCATTTGTACGTACCAATCTGTGCTTTTGTCCATTCATGTTGGCCTTTTGGCTTTCATCCCTATCTGTAGGCTTTTGGCCATGTTTGTTAGGATTTTTTTCTTCTGATTTTCCGGTGAAAAGCCTCTCCTAGAAAAAACATGAATATGCGGGTGTGCTACTACTGATCTTTGTACTCTTTTCGCTTGTACCTCACGTGATAGATGTTCCTCTATTTTTGTGTTTTTTCTTTTCTTTAATCATATTTTGACTTTGAGTTTTGTGTTTTCTCTTTTTGTTGTCTATTTAGGTGCACATTTTGAAGTAGTGAGTTGCACGTCTTTTACTGACACTTCGTTCCATGAATAAGTAGTTGGTCACTATTTTTTTATTGAGTATATTCATTTTTTTATTTTTATTTTTTATATAATTTCACATTCATGATGACACCAGTCGTGCAAATACTATTCATCTGTTTTGATTTTTAATTTACCACGTAGACAGATGCAGCTCATGGAATATGGGAAACGGATGGGTCGTTTGTTTTTTCTTCAGTTTTTGTTCTTTCTTTTTTTGATACGGCTTTTCTCCATTTAAAAAATCTTAGGCATGTCCGGGTTCTATCATGATTAGGCTTTGTTTTTTTGTTTTTAGTTTTTATTTTATGTTTTCTAATCGAGTCAGAGACAAAAGAGAGAGAAGTGAGTGACACAAATAGATAAGTATAGAAGTTCACGAGAAAGTGGATGAGGGTCTTTCGTTATTTTACTAAAAAAATATTTTTATTTTTATTGACTTTTCAAGTAATATATGTTCAACTAAGTGTGATCAAGTTACACCTTGTGTGTGACCCGTGCACATCATAAGGTGGTCAAGTTACACCTTGTGCGCGACTGGGGGATAATTACAGTGCCGATTGCGCCATGTGTGTAACTATTTGTAATTACGTGGACAGTTGCACCCCGTGCGCAACTGTGTGCAATTGACGGACCAATTGCACCCTAAGCACGATTGAGGAGCCAGTTTCACCCCTTGTGCAACTATATGTAATTGTGCGGACAATTGCACGGAACCACGTCAGTTGCAACCTGTGCACAACTATTTGCAGTTGAGGTGGCCCATGCACTATTGTGGGGTCACTTGCACACTAAGGGTCAGTTGCAACCCATGTGTAACTATGTGCAACTGTGTGGGCAAGTTGCACCCGATGCACAACTATGTGCAAATGAGGACCAATTGCACCCGGTACGCAACTGTGTGCAATTGAGGGTCAGTTACACCCCATACGCAACTATGTGCAATTGATAGCTAGTTACATCCAGTCCGCAACTGTGTGTAATTGAGGGTCAGTCACACCCCATACGCAACTATGTACAATTGAGGGCCAGTTACACCCGGTCCACAACTGTGTGCAATTGAGGGTCGGTTACAGGCAGCTGTGTGCAATTGAAGGTCAGTTACACCCTATACACAACTATGTGCAACTAAGGGGCCAGGTGCAACCCGTGTCCAACTATGAGTTATTAATTATTAAAAAAAATCAATGTGCAAAGAGTCGCATGTTGATTGTAATTGTTTGTGTGGCCTTTTGCTTGTTTGTGGGCCTAATGGGTAGAAGCCCAGCCAGATCTCATGAACCGAACAAGAAATACACACTAGACATGGATTGCAATTGAGTATTATTTCAGTTGCAAGTGAGTTGTAACTCAGTCTTTTCCCCAAATGCAATAAGGGTTGTAAGTAAGAAAATATGTTCTTAAATATTTGATATGTGTCGTGATTCGTCCTATATGGGTGTTGCATGTGGGTTGCAACTTAATAATATTTCATGGTTCTTCTACGTGATTATGGAAAAATTGTATCTCGTGTAATTAAAAATTGCATGCGATCATTTTTTTACCACTTTCTTTTCAAAGTTCTTTTTGCACAGATACAAAACTGCTACTCCATCCGATCCATAAAAAGTGTCACACACTTAGTATAAAGTTTATACTAACTTAGTAAAAAATGGGCGATAATTCTTATGGATTGGAGGGAGTACAAGAAATTAGTTTTTCTTTTGAATATTTCCAAGAAATTAGCTAGCCCATCGATTATTCCTTAGTTGCCACAAATTCAAAAGGCAGAGAGCAAAGGCCATGGGCCATGGGAAGGAGCACGTACGGTGGTCATGCAAGATAAATACACAATCCCTATAGGCAACATATCGATCTAGCTCAACAAAAAAGAAAGGGAACGTATCGATCGGAACCAATTGCTCCAGGCTGGCATCTACTGATAACTAACTAGTTCTCACTCGACTGAGCACTAGACAGTCCCGTTGACGGTTCTAGACAAATTGATGCTACTCAAACGGTACTACTTTCTGCACATCGTGGCAGCTTCGACACCGTTGCCGCTGCAGCCCTTGCTCTGACGCCGTTCAGGACGAAATGGAGCCGGGTCTTTGACCCTGCTGCCGTTGCAGCCCTCTCTCCACCACCGCGCGTGATGAACTGGATTTGGCGATGGAGGCAACGCTGCAGCCTCTACCTCTGCCAGACTGCCACCGAGTAGGCGACCGGTTCCTCGGGAGGCCGACCTGCTAAACCATCTTTTGACTGAATCGAACGAAGCACAATCACTGGGAGCGGCAACCAGGGGCAAAAGACGGGTATCCTAATAGCCTTTATCGAAGTAATAAGATGGTTTAGCGAAAACTCAAAGGTGTGCCCGAGCTCACCTACACCTATGCATTTCGGAAAATTCAAAAAATATTAAAACTATATGAAAAATTTTGGAAAAAATTGGGTGCATATGTATACAAGTTCTTCATACTCGTGCAAATTTTCAGAATAAAATGACATTCTATGTGCTCTGTGAAAAAAAAAAAACAAAATCAGCAATTGAAAAAAAGGTGTATTCACATTTTTTTTCTGACAACTCATTTTGTCTTTTTTACACAGACCACATGAAATGTCATTTGATCATGAGAATTTGCACGAGTGTGAAGAACTTGTATAAATATGCACCCAATTTTTTCAAGAATTTTTATTCATGTTTTACTATTTTTTGAATTTTTCCGAAAACAAAGGGTGCAGGTGAGCCCGGGCACTATTCATCCGCTCTTGATGGTTTAGCTCTTTTGAAACGAATGATATGTAGACGTGTTGTAGTGTATAGTTTCACTCATTTTGGTTCGTATATAGCGAAAATCTCACTTAACTCCCGAGCTCACTTGCTTCCGCCTGTTTTTGAAATAAAAAAAACACTTAAAAAAAATCTGAAGAATGGACAACAGACATATACTACTTTTCTAAGTATGCGCAAAGTTCCGTGACACTTGTGATGCTATGTGCGGAAAAAATCAATGCTCCTTTGTGGCAACTGTCAAGCCTCTATCCTCAAGGCAAATAAGATCTTCAACTTCGTCAAGCTCTACTTCAACAATCTCCTTCGAATACACGACTCCATCAATGCATCCTCATTAGCGACCCGACATCAATCCTTCTATAAGCAGGAGACAGTTCCAGCGATAAAGCCTTGGTGGACTCTGGGGTTAAGAGCAAGATTAATAGTGTTGCCGGCTGTTGGCTATAAGGTAGTGTTATTTTATTTATAGCCAACCTAATAGCCAACACATATAATAGTTAGTTATAAATAAGTATATTAAGTAATACATGGCCCACTTTAGAGCAAGTACAATAAGGTCCAGTCAACCGGCTATCAGGCTTAAAATAATATATTTGTGCTTATATGGAGGAGGGAAAATAGGAAAGAGAATGAAAGCGCGCTCTTATGCAAGAGCCACCTGCAGCACGTGCTCCTAGACGCTTTGTGAGAGTGAGAGGTGGGTCACCTATCAATAAAGTAACCCATATTTATAGCCAAGTATTATACTTGTTGGCTATTAGGTTGACGATAGATAACATGACACTATCTTATAGCCAACACCGGCTATATTATTGTCCCTTCTCTTACACTCTCACAAGCTGCCTAGGACCACGTGTTGCAGCTGACTCTTATCTTAGAGCCCACATCTATTCTCTCTCCTCTTCTATCTCATCCAACTAAGTACATATAGATTATTTAAATCCTTAGAGCCCGACTACGTGACCTTATTGTACTTACTTTAATGACAACAAGATTACCACTAGGTGGGGTCCAAGTCCAGGAGAAGGCCCAACTGCACAAGCTCAAGGGAGACCGATGAAAGTGCATCTAGTCCCCTAATATGTTTTGGTATTAATGACAACATAATAATTTAAATCTAATATCGTTTTGTGAGTTTGTGCAGATTTTAAACAAGGTTGAAATCCCAGTTGGCGGCAGTACCGCCATGCTCGGCGGTAGTACCGCCAAGCCTGGGGCATGCGAGCCCTTCCTGGGCAGGCAGTGCCGCCAGCACTGCCGCCCGGGAGGCTCTCTGTGTGCCATCAGCGGCAGTACCGCCGCCTCCGGCGGCAGTACACCTGCTGAGGCCTAAGAGCTCTTCCCCAGGGCTGGCAGTGCCGCTTGCACTGCCGCCAGCACTGCCGCCTGGGAGGCTCTCTGTGTGCCATCAGCGGCAGTACAGCTGCAGGGGCCTAAGAGCTCTTCCCCAGGGCTGACAGTGCCGCTCGCACTGCCGCCAGCACTGCCGCCCGGGAGGCTCTACGTGTGCCATCAGCGGCAGTACCGCCGCCTCCGGTGACAGTACACCTGCTGGGGCCTAATAGCTCTTCCCCAGGGCTGGCAGTGCCGCTTGCACTGCCGCCAGCACTGCCGCCCGGGAGGCTCTCTGTGAGCCATCAGTGGCAGTACCGCTGCTGGGTTCTCAAGCGCTCCCCTGGGCTGGCAGTGCCGCCCGCAGTGCCGCCCGCAGTGCCGCCAGAAGGGTCGTCGGGTTGTCCTCAGCGGTAGTACCGCCGTCCACGGCAGCAGTACCGCTGCTGCGGGGTAGATCCTCCCCCCCTGGCAGAAGGAGTCGTTGGTCAAACAGAAGCGTGCAGCGGCACTACCGCCAGGAGCGGCGGTAGTACCGCTGCAGTGGAGCAGTAGCCTCCAACGGTTCCTTTGGAGGAGAGGGCTATAAAAGGAGGGCTTCTCCCTCCTTTGTCTTTAAGGCTCTAGACTCAAATTCTTCTCTCTCCTCCATTAATGAGCCCAAGCTAAAATTTCCTAGATCTCCCACTCCCTCGCCTCAATCTTGTTGATCTTTTGAGGAGTGAAGTAGGAGACCTAGATCTAGCCTTCCACCGAAGGAATTTCGAATCCCCCCACTTGTTGTTTGTGGATCTTGGATCTTGTGGGCTCTTAGGGTTCTTGGGAACTCTAGGAGCAAGAGCGGGTTTCGGAGCTTCATAATTTGTGAGGAGCTCCGGGACATTGTTGGGAGTCTCCAACTCATTGTGGAGAGCCCCAACCTTGGTGTAAAGGTTTGGTCAACGCCTTCAAGTCGACCTCATAGTGGAAAGAGCTATTCCCTCACGGGAGTAGCACCGGAGAATAGGGTGAGCACGGACGTGCTTGTAGAAGGGCCAAGGAGCCTCCACACCTCTCCAACGTAGACGTACTTCCCTTGGGAAGGAACTACGAGAATCATTTCCTCGTGTCCTCTTGCGGTGACTTCTATCCTTTACTTTCTGTTGCGCTTTTTACTTGTTCCTTGTATCTTATCACCTAGGGTTGTTCATCTAGTTGCACATCTAGATAACGTATTTTTACCTTGCTAAAAACCTAATTAAAAGAAAAAGAATTAAAATTGGTAGTCGCCTATTCCCCCCCCCCCCCTAGTTGACAATACGTTCTTTCAACCGAGTCAACCACATGGACAAATAGGCATAGGGCGGCCCAAGCATGTTCTAGGCAAACACCATGACCAAGTTCCTTGTCCATCTTATTGGTGTTGGCTCCTCGAAGCGTTGCCCAGAAGACCGGCTTCTGAAGTGTTGTGCTGGCGGACGACTCCTGCAATCGTTGCCATCAAAACTAATGTTACAAAGCATTTATGAGGTAGTGCTAGTCAGTGCACTAGGTATTAACACGTCAACTCCAAACGCGACCATGACATGTTAATACCCACTATTATGATCATTATTGTAACCCGGCCATCTCCCCTCTATATATAAGACATGGCCCGGAGTTCATCATGGACAAGACATCAAAGCTTAGGCTACACAAGAAACATATGAAGTCCGTCTTTACCTCCTCTGTGAGGGGCCGTACCAAGGTAAAAACCTTGTGTATATTCCTTAACTATATTTCCACAGCGTCCTTCCCCATATCATTTCCATATGACAGTTGCAAAGTTGCTTTAATTTGCCTCGACATATGTCATGGTCAAGCTGAAGCTACCCACTAAGAGGCCTCTTCGTGGCCCCACGGTAGCGCGCGTGCCGAAGAAGGTCATCATAGCTCGGAGGTGCCACCAACGATGGTGCCCCCTCTCCACCCCCCCCCCCCCCCCCCCCACACACACACACCACCTGCCCCTCTAGGGATGTCAGTATTGCTTTCCTCCTCCATCTGTGTCGCTTGTGGAGCCCGAGCAAATTTTCTTACCACCATGGCTTTCGGCACACTTGCCATGTTCGGCGACACACTACATCTTTTATTCTTTTTAATTGAATATGATGTGGTTGTGATATGTAGGCAATATAATTGCTCAAATGAATAATTTTATGTTGACTGTATTTTGCCATAATATAAGCCGAAATTGATATATTATTTTATTTATTGCAATTGTGATGTGATATAGTTGTGATATGTGATTATCATTTTGTTGTATGCAGTGCGGATGATGAGACTTTCTTGCATTACACTTGTGGTGCACCAAAAGTTTCATCAATTGTTTTTTGCCTTACTAGAAATGAATATTCCATCATAAAAAATCCAAGGAAACGCTCAGGAGAATGAAAATGAGCAAAATCTTATGTTCAAGTAAACAATTGGTCTAGATGTGAAATGAAGACCATATTTTGAGCCTATGCGGTATCAAGTCTTAGCGGCAAGATGGTACATGGGTGGCTTTGGAGGCAATGGTGGCATGGTAGATATGGGTGGCAATGAAAGCACTAGTGCTAATCGAGGCGATCATGCCATTTGATAGCTCTATATGCATTATGTTCATGTTTTGTGCACTTTAGTTTGTGGTTGATTCACATCGGGGTCAATTTTCTTAAATTTGATCTTGAAATTCAAATATTGTGGATTTGGAATGTTCCTAATTATCTGTGGCGTGATGCTAAAAGTTTTAATTGTGATGTCATGACAGTTTTTAGCTAACTTGGATTATAGAGTCAACCGTGTAGTAGAGAAGAAGAGAGCAAAATTATGGGTGCCTAGTTTTAGGTATGCTGTAAAGTTGTTTTTGGCTATCCAAACCTTCTATTTAGTCAACCCATATTCTATTTCAATATGAAAATATGGGAGTTTTTTTTTACTTTTGAGAAATATGGGTATATTGTTGGAGATGCTCATCGGGTTGCCGACGCCTCTCTAGGCACCTTGGTTGTCCGGTTAATTTGCTATGGGTTGTATTGTTGTTATTTGATGTTGGTGTTGTATGTGTTACCAAACCATTTTTTACAAAAAAATCCATGTTGTGTAATAATCGTTCCAGAAAATAGGGTAATCTGTTGTCCTTCCTATGACAATCGTGAGTTTAATACCAAGGGGAAATTAAATTTGCACGTGGGTGCATATACTCCTGCCAATGGATTATTTTTTATAATGTCAAAAAATACTAAACAAAAATTTAGCGATACATCTTGACATTTTATGTGGGCACGGGTTTAATGAAAAACCGACCATTTTTGTTGCATATGTGAAAAGACAAAAAGATCTCCCGTAAAAAGCCTTTTCTAACACCAAATTTTATCTTTTCCACACACGACACAATAAATGGCTGTTTCCACAGAACAACTTTGTGAGCAGATATCTGAATTTTTTATTTTTCAAATACATTTAGAATACATTTTGAAAAACAGAAGCATATCTCCCGGGTGCGAAAATGTCGATTCAAGTCACTTTGTAACCTAATAGGAGACGTTTGTTTTATAGTTCAAGCTAGCTCCTTAATTAGAGCATCTCCAACAGATGATGATGCTCTAAAACGTAGCCGCAAGCTAGAAATCGTCATTTTTTTTTGTGCGGGAGCCCAAAATCAGCGCTCCAGCACGCACACCCAAAAAAATATCCAGCTCGCAGCAAATTGCGTTAACCCGTGCTTCAAATTTAGTGCACCAGACAGCGCGCTGCAAAGTTTAGAGCTAGGGAGGTCAAAACGATGCTCCTGCAGCGCCTGCATTTTAGCGCGTCTGAAAAAGCAAACACCCTCCCTATGCGCTAAAACGCTATTTCGACGCGATGAAAAAATATTTTAACGCGCCGCGGTACCGCGCATCTGTTGGAGATGCTCTTACATCAATACCAAATCGACTGTAGGACCTGGTGCTTAGCTTAGCTGGGATGATGTGTTTGTGATAACCGGTTGTGTCATGCCATTGCGCTGTGTCATGCCCACTTCCGCCTTACACACGCAACGCATATTGTTACTTGCTCTAATCATCGTGTATTTTGAGAACCAACCCTTGCTTGGATGGTTAGGTGGGTGGTTGTACCCCCAGCCCACCAGAGTTGAAACCCCAGGTTTGACACTGGTGTTTCTCATATTTGGCGGAATTTTTCTTCAGTGGGAGGCGACGTTCTCATCGATAGCGAGGCTCCCGTGGTGACTTCGTCAATCTCAAGACCTGACTCGCCGGCTCAGTATTTCGGAGATGCTCATAGGGGTAGGGTGTGCGTGTGTGCGTTCATAGAGGTGAGTGTATGCGCGTATTGTGAGCGCCTGTGTTGTACTGTGTTTCGCAAAAAAAAAAAATCACCGTGTATTTTTTTTGCATCTGACGGCAAATATCTATGACAAGCTGACAACGTCGCTCTAATCACCCCCGCTTGAAAGACGACTTTTGTGTAATGTGAAGGTTTTTCTTACGGTAGTCTCGGAGAAGTGTTTCGGTTGATGCTCTATGTTGGCAGCAATTTCCCTATCTGCCGGGAGTCTGATGTACCAACTCTGGTTTCAATTTGAATGAAATCACTTAATTAGAAAAAAGAATCACCCTCACTTTGTTCTGGGTTTTGATTTCCTGGCTCACGATGATATGAATACATTTTTCCAAGCTCTTTCACCTTGCTCTTAAATACGTTTTATGAAAAGGGCTGGGCAGCATGTGCTATATACACTTGAGGATGTTTTTTTTTTGAGAGGAAGCACACATACATTATATTAGCACAAAACAAGTTACAACAGGTATACATCTTCTGAAAAGATCAAAGGGAGCAGCAACTAGGAGCAGAAGCAAAGAAAATCCAAAGAAAGCCAAAAAGATGCAAGCACAGAGGATCTTCTTGCTTGACCACCGGACTCGCCGTCGAGGTCCATCGCCCTTGCCACCGAAGCAGCCATCGGAGAAGACCAAACCCAAGCACCGAGACAGCTCCATCTTTTGTTTGTTGGACCTCAAGATCCACCCGCCACAAACGACGGGATCTAAACCGTTGTAGCTCGCCGGCCGGGGAAACTCCCCGCGCTTCTCGGCTCTGATCTTCAACTCTCCGCGAATCCAGGCCGAAGAGC
The DNA here is from genome assembly GCA_012064385.1 of Puccinellia tenuiflora. Lineage (NCBI taxonomy): Eukaryota > Viridiplantae > Streptophyta > Magnoliopsida > Poales > Poaceae > Puccinellia > Puccinellia tenuiflora. The sequence goes on from QRDG01000057.1 coordinate 660,422, forward strand.
AGCCGAAGATCCCACCACCAACCACATCCATAGCTCGAAGAAACAAACTCCCCCGCGAACGCCGGCACCAACACGCCGGCACACTCCATGGCAACCCCACAAGCTCAGCAGCGACGCCGGAGCGAACATCGCCGCTACAGAGGACGAGCCGGAGGACAAAAAGCCAAGATGGCACCAGCACCTCTGCCAAACCGGCACCATCCAAGCACACCAACTCACCAGATCCAGCAGATCTGCGAGATACAACTCCACCAGCTTCGACGCCGCCGCCGGAGAAGACAACGGGAAGGAGCTGAAGCCGGGGGACCCTTATTCGACACGCCATCGACGCCTCCCTCCAAACGCCGACGCCCGAAACCCTACTCCTACAGCTATCTACACACCGAACACGAGATCCATAGGTTCCCTTCCTCTCCCGCCGCCGGAGCGACGAACGGAGAAGAGGGGAACCCGGGATCTCGGCGGCGGAGACGCGAGGAACCCTTGTCGCCTCCAAGAACTGTAGCAGGGGAAAGGGAGTCACAACTGAAACTCAAGAAGGGTAGGTACACTTGAGGATGTTGATAGGAAGATTTGGCCCGTGCTGCTGTAGAGTTCGAGAAATATAAATACCAGTCCACAATTCTATTTATGGCCATTATGTTATTTTATTGTACTCCGAATCCTAACAGATAAGGAGTCCTATCAGAGTACGGCTTGTTAACCGAGTCTATTTCATGTCTACCAAGAAAGAGAGTTGTTTGCCCCCTCATATATAGTCCAGGTAGTCATAAATTAGATTGAGAGAGCGATAGATCATTGATAGCACGTAAAAGATTTATTCTCTCGTGTATTGTAATACTCCTTCTAATTATAGTGATACGTCTTCGTGCGTTCCGTGCTTTTTCCTGAAAAGGTTTTTCCACGTAAACTTTTTTGTTCTTATTATTTGTTAATCTACTTTCTGCTGCGCTATTTAATAACAAGTGGTATTAGAGCCGAAGGCTTCAAGATCGGTTCGCTCTCCCGGAGACTTCCCGCTGTGCTCCCGGGACAGCATCGCGTAGTTCATCTTCTTTGGATCAACAGCCGTAGTTATACGGCATTATATATGCAGCTTTATTGAGGTATTTTGTAAGATCCAATCTCCCAGATGTGAGAGTTTATGATTTTTCATTTGGACATCCATTGCACCGTCTCTCGTAAGATTCGTTTTTCCGCTGCCGTTCCAATCATGTTTGCGAGATCTACTTTTGCCGTTCTTCGTTTTCTTGTCCGTGTGCAAGTTCAGATCGATTCCCGATCTGTCCGCTGAAACTCGTCGAGACGCCCCGTCTGTCCGCAGATCGGTTCGAGGCGCGCGTGCGTGAGGCAGCACCACGTGCGGGATCTGCAAACTGAAGCAGTATTGATCGATGCATACATGGAACCTACATGGATCAAAGTACAGGGATCAAGTCCCGAGGTGGAGCAAGCCTTAGCTCCTCACGTGAAGTTGCAGATCGTTTTAACTCTAATTGCTAATTTAAATATCCGTGTTGCTACATCCATCCAATCAACTACCAGGTCCTTTCTACTCAGTTATTTGCTCCGTATAAATAAAATTTTTTGAGAAATTTTATGTTGTTTGGCTTGCACTACTTGTGTACATATTTATCTGCTTATGGTTATGAAGTATGATCTACCGTTGTTGGGTCGTGATAGAAGGTTTACCCTATGGCAAGTCAAGATGCGGGCATTGTTGGCACAATCCGTTTATGAGGATGCACTGGTTAGTTTTCTGTTCAAAGTGGAGTTTTTTGGATTATAGCCTGTCGGGAGATATATTGCTGCAATTACATGATGAACATAGTTCAGTTATCAAGAAGGAAAAAAATTATGGATGAGGTAATTATTAAGCATGTCGGTAGCCAGCATATACTTTCTGCTCTCGAAAAGTTTTGGTGGTATGCATGTGAAGGTTTTGTTTTCATGAGGATCAGCTAAGCTATAATAAGGAGATTTGTTTCTGCTAGATACTACAACATTTAGTACTATTAAGGTTCAGTAAAATTCAGCTGTCTTTGCTCTTTCAAGCGGGGTCTATTGCAGAGTTTGAGCTCCGTTGTTCAGGAGGTTCCTTCATCCGACAGTTGTTCTATACGGACAATTTTCACCATGTCATGGATTTTTTCATTAACCGTCGGCAGTTGTGGGCGTACGTGATGCTATCCGTACCAAATGCTCTTGCATGAGTATTGTTTGCCGAGGTTTGTGCTCTTGGTTTTGTAGCACGGTCATATTCCATAAGATGAGTTCTTCACAATGTTATGTGCACCAAGATGTTGCACTATGAGCTATGTGCTAGTTCTGGCACCACAGGAGATAAGATGACTTATGTCATTTGATAATTGAGTAATTTCGGGTTTTGAGGTCAGTGGCACATACTCAGACTTTTGTTGGGAAGACCCAAGCTTCGTATGTCTGCTTTGTTGACAGTTGTGTTGTTTACTGGACGACCTACCGATTGATTTGCTCGATATGACTTTATGAGAAGTTTATTAGTCCTATGGACGTTTCAAGACACAAGGTTTACTTGTGACGACTTTAATTGAGGAGTTGATGCAATCTATTACTATTGTAAGGGATTTCGGATCAAATTGGAGTGTTATTTTATTGTGCTCCGAATCCTAACAGACTATAGAAGGAGTCCTATCAGACTACGGTTCGTTAACCGACTCTATTTCGTGTCCACCAAAAAAGAGAGTGGTTTGCCCATATAAATAGTTCAGGTAGTCATAGATTAGATTGAGAGCTATAGATCATTGATAGCACGTAGAGGGTTTGTGCTCTCGTGTATTGTAATACTCCTTCCAATTATTGTGATACGCCTTCGTGCGTTCCGTGGTTTTTTCCCATAAGGGTTTTACACGTAAAAATATGTGTTCTTGTTCTTTGTTGATCTACTTTTTTCTGTGCTATTTTATAACACATTCTTTGACAAAGTATGTTGCAACAGTGGAACACGGGCTTCCCCTAGTGCGGTCAAAGCGGGTCCACCGCCCATGGCCCACCATGAAGACGGACAAGGCAAGGAGTCAAGATCGGCAGGTGGGCCGCCCCACCTGTCCCACGGGTACCTGACAAGCACGGCATCGACAACCACGATTGAAGGACTGGGTGACCTTTCGGGGTCACCTCCAACCCGACGAACGACGCGGAGGTCCCGGAGCCCGAGTGCCCGGCAGGAGACTAGGCTCGCTCCCGGGTTCTCACTCCGTAGAGCTACGAGAATAAGCTTGCCAGCCCAGACAGGAAGCTCCTAGAAGACTTGGGCACCAAGAAGGTGAAGGTGTCGCGCGGGAACATGGTCGGTGGGGGTGTCAGCCCCTGTCCACCCTAGTTTCCAAAAGTTGGACGACCGCACCTAAGCCCTTGGAAGAATACTTAGATGAGAAGAGGCCACGTCGCCTCCTAAAGGCCACCGGGGGTTTTCCCGCCTACCCCCCCCCCCCACGCTCCTCGCATGCTCCTATTGGATCCCCTTAGCCTATAAAAGGAGGACCAAGGCATGGAGGAGGGGGGAGACCAAGCAGAAGACAAGACAGAGTAGCTAGGGCGAAGAGGGTAGAGCAAGAGGTGATCTCCTACGGGTAAGGATCTGCTCGTCTATCTCCAGCCACCACCTTCCGAGTTCTCACCCGAGATCCACCTTGTACGCCACACCATGATGAACCACTCAATCCAGACATGCAGGAGTAGGCCTTTTAGCCTCCGGGCAGCCTGAACCTGGGTAAACTCTCTATGTTCCTATGTTGCTTGCTAGCACATCGATCGGAAGGACTTGGCGAGGTACTCCCGGGGAAGGTGTCTTCCGGCCTCCTTCGCGCCCCGTGCCGAACCTAAAAAGGGGGTATCCTTTACTCCCGGTGTCCGTGGTCCGAGACACGATATCTGGCGCTCCAGGTAGGGGGCGCGAGCGCTGGATTCGTCTTCGTCAACCTCAAGTTCTTCGTCTAGATCTACACCGAGCTCGTCGTCAAGGTCTGCTCTGAGCTCGTCATCAAGATCTACACCAAGTTCTTCCCCAAGCATGCCGCCAAAGAAGAAGGCCGACGCTACGGCCTCCAAGCCGGTCTCGCCCTCACGCACTCAGGCCTCTGCGGATCGTCGCGCTGCGGCGGCGAACCGGAACGCTCCTCCGCCCCCACCGCCTGCGGAGAAGGCGATGCCGGGTGGAGCGGGTGGCAATCGCAAGAGCGGCGAACCCGAGGGCGCGACTGTTCACAGGAACTCTACCGAGCTTCATCCGTCGCGCTCGGGGGGAGAGCAGAGTGTCACCGATGGCGCCAACAAGGAACCCACTTCTGAGGAGAAGAGCGACGCCGCCAGCGCCGGCGAGGGTCCATAAGGCGCCAAGAGCAAGCCTGCCGCGCCCCAGGCTTCGGATGCGCAGGCTCGCCACAACACCCTCGTCGCCGCCAAGGCTCTGATGCAGTTTCCCCCAAGCACCAGCGATCCCAAGGTTTACCAGGAGTGGAGGTCCCGCGTGGAAGGGCTCCTCAACTTCGCCGACGGCGGTCCTGGGTGCGAACCCACTCGTGCTCCCACCGTCAACGGCCCTGGAGCGGGAGGAGACAAGACGCGCGAGCCATGGGGCCAGCCCCGCGGCGAGTGCCAGGACGAGACGGTCCTCCCGCGCACAGGTCCCCCGGCGGCTGATCGGTTGAACCGCGACCTTGACAAGACCATCTCCGTCGGGTCATCCACCACACGCAACCAAGATCTGCGCAACGACCTCAACAACCGCCTATACGAGTACATGCGTACCCGCATCGAGCACCGCCGGGAACGTCATCGCCGGGAGGATCGGGATGACGACATTGCCAAAGGCTGCCTCGCCCTCTCTCCCGAGTTCCGCCAAGCCACCTGGCCCAAGAAGTTCAAGATCGACGTTCTCCGCTACGATGGCACCACCCCCTCGGGACTTCGTGCAACTCTACTCCCTCGCTGTGGTAGTCACCGGGGTCGGCGAGGTCATGAAGGCCAACTGGTTCCCAATGACACTAAAGGGAGACGCCCAGACGTGGCTTCTCAACCTCCCCAAGTGCTCCATTCGCTCCTGGCGGGCGCTGAAGGAACAGTTCCTGGGGGCTTTCTGTAGCGCCCCGACCCCGGAATTATGCAGAGAGGCTATGTAACCCACAGGCTATGCTACACAACCGAAGGGCATGGGATTACCGCTCCCACGCAATACTCCGATCATGCCATAAACACTGGCATAGCTATCAAAGCATAATACAGAGATCAAGACTTGTGGAACAACTGGCACATTGCAGACTCTACGACACAAAAACATATAGCAACTCATATATGAGAAAGATACAAAATTACACACAAAAGGGGTCACAGACCCAATAGTACATCATGCGGAAGCGAGGTAGCGTTGTCTAACAACAAGATCCAACATATGGCCTAAGAGGCCTACAATAAACATAACCCTGCCAGCTCGTTCGGATGTCCCAAGCTGCCACGTGGGACCCCCGAAACTATTCGTTAATGTCCAGGAAGAAACCAC
>QRDG01000057.1:666990-753949 GCA_012064385.1 Puccinellia tenuiflora
GCATTAACATAGGGCTGTCTCGTCACCGTGCCCTTCTTTTCAAGGTCAGCTCCCTCCCTGCCTTTTCATGTCTGAGTGTGTTTGCACGTGTATGTGCGTGTGTAGTGCACCTATGTATCCTCAGAAACGTAGAACATCTTTCGCCCAATCTTTGTTATACCTCGCAGACCTTTGAAAAGGGCAATTTTATCAGTCTTTAACTTAGAGATAGCCTTAGTCCATGGCTTGGATGGGTATATTAAGCCCATATCATTAGTCACCCTTATCTGAATGGTAGAACCTAGTGTCAAATGGACGCATCACCCACAAAGTGAACTTTGAATCTATGGTAGATTTTTTTGTTAACTGAAATTAAATTTACGTACTATCCTCGCTCCGTCTCCATCTATTTATCATTTCCAGATTGGAACTGGGCACCCAGTAAATTGTGTAGACCCGATGGTGTTTGCATCCAGCATTACACTGCTTGACACCAACACTGGCCTCACATGGATAGAGGTGCCTCCATGCCTGGGCCCAACATGTGGTTGTGGCAGCATAGTGGGCAGGAGAATAAACATCAGAGATTATGTGATAACCGCTAGGGCTACGGTTTGGATAAGTTTGACAATTGTTTATTACGGGTAGAGTCTATATTACATCAGTATAAATCTGTTCCCTAGGATGATCTAAAAAAAGTGTTCCGCGTCTAACAATGACGTCTTGCTTTAAAAAAGTAGTTAGCATTTTCGTCATCTATAGAAGGGAAATATCACTCTCTTACTTAAAATACTCCCCTCGTTGTTTGAGTAATCACTACATGCCATTTGCTCACCCACCTTATATCTTGTGGAAAAAAAACATCTTTGTACTTTGTTACGGTACTGATAGATGTAATCATGCTCTTTGGAAGCATATCAAAATACTAATGGACTTAGCCATTTGAGTGGTTCATTATGTGTTTTTGCTTTTCACATGTTCTTACACGATCTTATCAGACAGTAGAGAGATGTGTTAATATTGTATTCATTACTAATTAATTTAGTTCTGTATAAAAATGAACTGACAGCGATCGGACAATACTCAAGAGTCAAGAGTAAATGCAGAAAACCCCAAATATTTGAACATAGCACTAGATCTGTTCATTTGCGCTAACATACCTAGAGCATTCTTATAGCTCGTGTACCTCTTTGTGCAGATTCTTGCTGATAGCGTTGGCATTCCATGCAAACTTGTCAAAGGGAGTAATTACACTGGTGATGAGGATGATGCTGTTAACATAATAAAGGTGGACAAAGAAAGGTATTGACGAGATTGCGCATTGTAATTTGTTCACGGCATAGCGATTTCTCAGGGAAACATAATCTAAGTACATTGTTCATGTGCTATCGCTATTTTCTAGGGTGTCAAGTGGGATCCCATCTAAGTCCCACTTGTAGTGTATTTTGCTTTTACTAGTGTAAATTTTGACACAAAATTTTGAACTAGAAAAGGCAAAATACACTAAAATTGACATCCCGGTGGGATCCCATCTTGACACCTTACTATTTTCCGTATATTTCAGTTATCTGCTTCATCATGTTTGCTAAGTAGATTTTGTGTTTGCAAACTGCAGGGAGTTTTTGGTAGATCTGATGGCTGCTCCTGGTACTCTTATTCCAGCAGATGTCTTGAGTTGGAAGGGCAATTCGTTAAATCCTAACCGTAAATTTGGCCAGAATCAAATGGCTGGGTCATCAAGTACCAATGATTCTAATCTGGCTGCTAATGCATTGCCACTTGAACGTAAAGGTGGTCAACTGCCTTTGTTTGACAACGGTGATTGGATATCAGCCAGTCAATATGGATATGAGAAAGATGCAGCCAGAGCACCTTCACAAACCTCTTCTAGTGGCCTGCCATCTGTTGCTGCTGCAAGTGATTTTGATGGTTCTTGGACATCAGTTTCTGCTGCAAGTGATTTTGATGGTTCTTGGACATCAGTTTCTCGGGAGCAATCAGATGAGCCGTCAACTTCTGCTGGTACATCGTCACAGCAGAAAATTGTACCCCCAGGTGAAGAACATCCTGGGGCTGGGAATGTTAAATTAACTCCAGGTCACCAGGAAAATTCAGAGTCTGAAAACCTATTTGCTGAGCTTAATCCTTTCGGGCGTAATGAGTCAAAGAAAGCTTCAGTACCTTTCAAAGGGCCAGATAATAGAAACAACGAGTTACAAAGGCGTAGAGAGAATGTGGTCCCTAGCACTGGAAGACCACAACAAAGATTGGTTATGAAAAATTGGTCTCCTTACAATGATGTCTCTAACAACAAGCAGTACAACTATGTTCAGGACTCATTTGCACGTAGAAATGTCGGTGATAATGTTGTATCATCATCGCAGATGCCACGGTTAGCTGCAAATAATACTGATCTTAATATTGGAGCGCGTAATGATGCATCACATGCAGTATCAGCTCATAATAATCACAGTTTTATGGCTGGTTCTACTGCCATGAAGATGCCTTCTGTAGCTGAGAGTGGGAAGGCTGCTGAAAAGGTGATCCGTGGTGATTTCAATAAAGGTCCTACAGATTCTAGACTGGAAAATGAACCACCATTTGAAAGACAAAATTGGGGTAATCATGCAGAACGAAGGGTTCCGGCCAATTCAGTTCAGAATCAAGCAAAAGAACGTGAGGCAAACTACGATAGAAAACAAGACCATAAGAACTTGCCTCCTGATCCAAAGAAGTCTCCACTTGACAGATTCATGGACATGTCAGGGCCATCAAGAAATCTGGAATCTATTTCACCATCCTCTGCCAGACCACACAGACTTGATTGTGTGTTTGATGATGTTTCTGAATGTGAAATTCCTTGGGAAGACCTTGTGATTGGTGAAAGGATTGGCTTAGGTATTTTATTTTTGCAACCAAGTTTTGATGATTTCCTTACCGCCCTTTGCTCTAATAAGTTTAACTGACACTCTTAGGTGTAGGGAGAAATATTTATACTTGTCATACAGTAATCAAATTGTTAGTGTGGCTCAGTTGTGTACTTCCAGTTTTTGCACTGTTAGGAGCCAATTTGTTCCAAACTTGCATCTTTGTATTCTCCACGGGAAAATAATTGAATGAATTGGTTCGTCCTTCAATTAGGTTCATATGGAGAGGTGTACCGTGCTGATTGGAATGGAACAGTAAGTAGTAATTTCCCTTCATTTGTATCTTGAGATTGACTCTTGTCACACGATGTTGCATGCATGAGATGGTCAACATGATTAGAAACCAAATCATGACCATCTTCACTTTTTTCCTTCTTAATTTGGTTATATGTACGCAGTGAAGTTTCTGTTTATTTGCAGGAGGTAGCTGTAAAGAAATTCTTGGATCAAGATTTCTATGGCGATGCTTTGGATGAATTCCGAAGTGAGGTAGGTGAAATTATATGGTTTTTTCTGTCTAAGAGCTGTACTTACTACTCAGTTTATACTTCATTTGGTATAGTTCATTCTCTTTTGTAATTGCATATATTTTCTGTACAAGGTGCGGATTATGCGTCGACTGCGTCATCCAAATATCGTTCTCTTTATGGGTGCTGTCACACGTCCTCCAAACTTATCTATCGTATCTGAGTATCTTCCAAGGTATACCAGTTTTGTGTGTATCTCTTTTCTGGCATAGCTTGGTATAATCTTGTGGTTTTTTTTACTCAGTTGTTACAACTTAGAAGTATCCTTGTCTAGATATCATGGAAGAAATTGTAACCAGCAGACTTATATGCGAAGTTCCTGTTACTACTCAACTTTAAAATATAACATAATACTGAAGGTGCTACATGCTACTTTAAGTAAATTCAATGGACAGAAGTATTTTGGTTAACTGGAGCCTGGAGGTGGCACATAGCTAGTATAGTGTCATGTAACTTATGTGCCAGTCTTAAGCAAGTCTATTATGGATTTACTGGTTCAAGTATGGTGGTCCACCCTTGATTTGATCGTTATTTCCTTGCTTAGGGGAAGCTTATATAAGATCCTTCACCGTCCTGGCTGTCAAATTGACGAAAAGCGGAGGATTAAGATGGCCATTGACGTGGTATGGAAAATTCTCCCATATTTCTTTCGCATTTTTATTTATGTACCCCTCCTTATTCAGATGATCGTTTTCTTGCAAGGCCAAAGGCATGAATTGCTTGCACACTAGTGTGCCAACAATTGTTCACCGGGATCTTAAATCACCAAACTTGCTGGTCGACAATAACTGGAATGTAAAGGTGTGATCTTCTTTTGCATTTTAACAATTAGAATTTTATGGCATCATAGTCGTATTGATGTGTGTGGTCTGTTGGCTCACCAATGATATGAAGCACAGGTTTGTGATTTTGGACTTTCACGTTTGAAGCACAGCACATTTTTATCATCCAAATCAACTGCTGGAACTGTAAGTAACAAGCACCTGTAGCCTGTACCATTACAGGACGATTTTTAATTTCTTTAGTCGCCATTAAATACTTACTTCTATTTTGAATTTATTTTTTTATGACACCAGCCGGAGTGGATGGCACCTGAGGTCTTGCGTAATGAGCAATCAAATGAAAAGTGAGTGATTGTTGACGTCTCTCATTTTAACTGTTTGCATATGGTCCTTACAAATCCATTACTTGTTCATTCTCCATTTTATGAAGCAGTGATCTTCCCATTTGAGTTGTCGCGTTCGTTTCCAGTTTTCATTTATTTCCTACTTTCCTAGCAAGGAGGGTAACCCGATCATAAACAAATGAAGCTTATATATTGACAGCATAAGAAATGAAGCTTAGTGTTTCTAGTTTCCATGCTTGAAGCTTTGACTCCTAGAGTTGGCATGGGATATAATACTTTTTTAAGGACCTGTGTAATCCTTGTTAGGGATGAAATTATGATCTCCCTCCAAACCCTTTAAGCCTGTTTTAGTCATCATTGTTTACTCTTTGTTTTATTGGTGTGTCATCTGAATTAACTCACTCAGCTATTACCTGAAAATGCAGGTGCGATGTTTACAGCTTTGGCGTCATCTTGTGGGAACTAGCAACGCTTCGCATGCCATGGGGTGGGATGAACCCGATGCAAGTTGTGGGAGCGGTTGGATTCCAGGACCGAAGGCTTGACATTCCGAAGGAAATCGACCCTCTAGTCGCAAGGATTATATGGGAGTGCTGGCAGAAGTGAGTTCTCTAAGTTCCAGATATACCGTTGTTGTTATGAATTACCGACTCAAGAAGAACATGATGGTAATGCGGGCTAATATGTGGTTTATGAATCTTCAGGGATCCGAATCTGCGCCCTTCATTTGCGCAGCTAACGACTGCTCTGAAGACCGTCCAAAGGCTAGTAGGCCCCTCTCACCCGGAGGCGCAGAGCCCCCCTGTGCCCCAAGAGATCTGGGTGAACTCTTCCACCCCATGACTGGAGGCACTCGAATCTCCTGGTTAGTCTATAGGAACCGCTGCTTGCTGCAGTCTGCAAATGTGGGCGCGTTGTGTGTAGATAGATTGAGCGCCCCAGATGTGGTAGACATTTCCTGATGTGCTGCCACGACAAAAGCTCCCGTGGCAGCCAGAGAGTATTTTTACAGAGTCTGTCGCCCATGAAGCAACGGTCGGCAAACGATATCCGGTCTGTCTTTCTCGTTGTGCGTCACAAGTGGGTATAGGAAGCAGTGCGAGCTAAGGGTTTTGTATTAAGGTGCGGCTCATCTGATCTGGTCTTATCTGACTGTGCTTACAAGTGGATCAAGTAATTAAATTACGATTTAAGACGCACACGAGGGCCCGCGGTCTTGGAATTTCCTACTACTGTGCTTGTAAACAAGTACTTTCTCCGCTCCCATTTACATCACGTTCTTGTTTTACGTGGACCATCAGTTTGACCGATAAAATGTGTTATGTGCTATAAAAATTATATTGTTGGATTTGTATCCAAATACTTCAATGCTATAATTTTCACAACATAATTCTTATATATTGTTGGTTAAATTGATGGTCAAACTTAGTGCACGCAAAACTAAGGCATCACCTAAATAGGGACGAAGGGAATACACCTCTGCACATATGCTCTGCTTTTTTGGGTCACTGGTATACTCGCATGGTTGCACATGCGAATGCGGACGACATACATATACTACACCAGACTGTGACACGAATTAGAACCACAAGACGTATGCAGTGGATTAGAATTTTGAGCTGAACAAAACCCCCTTTAAAATTGTACCAGCGAATACAATATAACAAAAGACACCACCAGGTCCACCAAACACGTTAGATGAAAAATTGTGGTCAATAATAACAGGGACACAACATGTTGGACAAAGCCGATCCGTGTCACTGTTGTACTATATGTATTAAAATCAAATTTCAGCAAAGTGATACAAATATGAGCTCACACCCAGCCTCTGCGCAACACTGGCGCAGAGGAGAAGAGAGACATAGAAAAAGAAATAAGATAAAGGAAAAATGCATAGGCTCATCATGGCAAAAACAATATGTAGGAGCATGGTGAGTCGTTCCGTCGAGTATGCCTCCTTCCATCCGTGGTGGAAACATCCTTCGCGATTTCGCATTGATTCTGGTAGATGCCTACGGAAGCGGCGTGCCGATCTAGAAACTGTGTCGGCACCTATTGGCGGTAAAAATATCTTTCGCCACGCAGGGAGCCGGATGAAGAAGAAAATACCACGCCCGGAGCCAATGTATAAGGCCATGCGTGTTGTTATATGCATGAAGGTCCCTGAGCAAAATCCTCTTTGACGACTTCGGTTGATAAGGTGGGGACTAGGGATTGGTTTTCTTGTGGTATCATACAACTTACTTAACATTGCGTGCTCGAGCTGGTACCACCTTGGCGTTCACCGGCGGCTCACATCGATAATTCCAAGAGATTGGGAGAAGATAGGTGTGGCAAATCTCGGTAGCCACATCAATCACCATTATTCTCCTCGGGGTCAAATGTTGCCTGAAACAACCGTTCCAAGGAAGGGTCGCCACGTATAGCTTCCCGTCGATCAACACCGGCGCCCAAACCTTCATAGGACGACACTCGTCGGAGAGGTACGACAGTTTCCGCCACTCGCCGGCGTCGTCACCTAAGGTGTAAACCTCCACGTCAATGCGTCTCGCGGAATTATTGCACGATAGTCGGAACAACTTATACTCATTGGTGGGCGGACTGAACCCCAAGGCGAAGAGATGCATTCTGTTCCTGGTGGGGAGCGGAGGCGCGCCGGTGAGGCTCGCCGTCTCGCCGGTGGCAGGGTTGCACACCAGCACCGGCGCTTCTTCGGCGCCGCTACCTGCAGGGCCGCCATGCGCGAAGCAGAGGAAGCCGTTGCAGACGTTGGCGAGGACGTAGCCGTTGACGATCACGACGCGGCGCAGGGCCCTCCCGGAAGACATGTTGAAGATGTCAACCTCGTCGTTGCAGCCGTGCTTGCGCTTCTCTGCGACGAGCAAGGTTTCCGCGGCGGCGCCTCCGCAGATGACATGGCTGGCCTTGCCGTAGAGGGTACGGAAGGAGGGGTCCCTGGCGCTGTCGCGCCATAGCCTCGCGACGCAGGAGGACCGAGCCACGTCCCTGGTCGGCAGCTTCAGCAGGATCTCCTGTAACAGCTCCCTAGGGATCTCGCTGTTGTTCTCTTGCTCCGGTGTCGTCATCGGTAGATGTAGATGTGACGGCGGCAGATCGAGTATGTCCATTATATATGGAGGAGTAGTAGGTGTTTTGGAGCCCGGGCTCCATGGAGCCCGGTTTTTAAAACATTAAAAATCGCGATTTAAAACTTTCAAAAAAATCTGAAAAAAATTCCTAGATGTAGATAATATAGATATCTACTGCTGTGCAAAATATCAGGGGAAAATTCGTTATAGTTTAGTCTGGACAAAAATGACAAATCTCCAAATCTGGATCTGTGAATAGTGTACAGATTCAAAATTTGAATTTTTCCCTGATTTGTTATTTTTGTAGAGCCTGAAATAATTCGAATTTTGAATTGAAAATTTGCACACTTGTAGATCTCATCATTATCTATAGCTATGATTTTTTGTAGAATTTTCTGACACGGAAAAATGCATTTTTCGCTTTTTTGAAAATCCTGGGCTACATGTAGCCCGGGTGCCATTTCGACTTTTCGGGAGTAGTACGGACTATTACGGAGTTTTTATTGGGCCTTCACGAGTTGGACTTGAGAGTAGTATTTTACTGGCCCTTCACGAGTTGAACTTATTTTTGGCGAGTTGCCGATCGAGTTTGACTTGGAGTCTAGTTCCTGTGTACACGAGTGAGAAAGAGTCAACCTATAATAGTCTCGCCAACTTCTAATAGTCTCAGATTGCCTTGGAGTGATTATAAGCCCATAAATTGGGAACCGTCTATGGGAGAACATTGCATGATTCTGAAAGAAATTAGTGCTGAAAGGCTGAAGTTTCGTCAGACCGTTTTCAGTCATGAACGGCGTGAAGCAAATAAGGAGGCTCATAGTATAGTTCGTTTGGCAACTACTCTAGAGATTGGTCGCCATGTATGGTGTAATACCCCATAGTTCAAAGACCAGAAGGGTAGAATTAGAATTTGTGCATTCGCATAGCATGCATCTAAAAATGCGGGAAATTTTCGCGCTTTTAAAAATAAAGGAGACAAAGTGATCGATATTTCGCTCGACTCGATGAGTTAGGGTTTAGATCATCCTGTCAAGTGCAATAAACTTCGAGATGACCTTTATACCAAATTAAATTGAAATCACAAAAACAAGAAAGGAGTTATCACTCGACAGACTAATTAGTCAAATTAAGTCGATTGTCGAGGTGTAAGGTTGTTGAACATGATCTATCCTAATTCTCGACACTCTTAAGAACAATTCAATAATATGACCAGATATAATTCAATTGAACAGAAGACACACCCATAATCTCATCTATATGAACATACAAATCCAACAAACATCTATTATGATCTCATCTCAATTCATCACATTAACACATACATGATCATATTACAATTCAAATCCATCATGTCCTAATTTCAATCTTATCTTTTCTTATCAGTATACTCATCTCAAATTTCAAATACAAACATCCAAAGTCTTTATAAACACAAAAATGGACACAAGATCAAACATTACAAGTGGAATTCAAAGGAATAAATGAATATTACAACATTTAATCGAATAAGTACATATCTCATCCAACAAGAAAGAAAATTCCTAAACTAAATCTTAAACTATATCTTCAATTCATTTTTGATCTTCTCAACTTATCTTGATCTTCTTATCTCCCACATCTTATTCTTGAATTCCTGCGCACAAGAAGAAGAACAGAAAGAAAGGAATTGAAGCAAGTATCTGTTCTTATCAACTTCTCTAGAAATTGTGAAATTCAAAGGTTTTATGCTATGTAAAATAAGATGGAAGCAAAGCTGGCCCCTTTGTTGACAAATTCCTTTTACATACATGAAGCAATTGAAAATCATCTAAAATTAAACAAAGACAAAAGAAATGTTTCTTAATTAAAATGTTTGCCTTCATCACAAGGGTGAGGCAAAAATTTGTGTTGGAATTCGACTAATGGGTATTAGGAACTTGTCCTAATACCCAAGTGGTGATTAGAGGGAATTATATCTAAGGCAGCAATGGATCTTTGGATCATCTAGAAGCAAATGGGCAGCAAAGAGAAGAAGGCAAAATTGATCCATTTGAGCAAGCAACAAAGGCAATATGTGACGAAGACAAATAGAATTGATCCAACTATCTTTAGTCAACAAGGCAACATTTGTGTATCCCTCTAATCTAGTCAAATTCCTAATAAAGAAAAGCCCACAAGTAAATTGTTCTCTACTGGAATCAAGAACCCAATAAGAACAAAGCCCACATGGTAATTGAAATGTTTCTCCAATGATATTAGTTACCAAGGAAGAAAATAAGCTAATCTGTAAAGCCCACAAGATCACCACCCATAACTTGCAAAGCCACTAGTATTTCACAAGCCCACATAGGAGAATCAGCCCACAAGCCCATCTAGTGACAATTACCACTTGTCTTGCTCAAGAATAAATCTCACAAGGAGATAAGACCAACGACAAGTCATCCCTATCCACAACCAAAATATCTAACTTAACTTGAACCTCAAGGAATGCTCATACATGAGGACTTGACACCCAAGCACCTTACTCACCAATGCAAATGAGGAGTCACCTAGTTATGTGTCACCACCACAACAACCAGCCACCATTTTATAAATAGGACATCAGTTGTACAAGCCACTGCCTTTGCACCACTACACCTCTCAGCCGTATCAAATCTTCCCTATGTCAAGAAATTCATTTATCATCAATACTCTACCATTTCTACAGCATCAAAATAGCAAGAACACATCATCCTTTGCTCACATCAGATCATCTATATTTCAAGAACACAAGAACATCCACTGAAATAATTTGCAGCTAGATAATACACCCTAGGAACATTGAAGCAGCGAGGAGGAGCAGTCTAACCACAAGACGCAGGTTATCATCATTTTCCAGAAGACTAAGCTGCTCAACAACAGCAGGTTAATTCTTTGTGTGTGTTAGGCAGAGGAGAGGTGCTAGCAAGTTCTGTGAATGACAGGACAGTGCTAGAAAGAGAGGAGAGCAGGGCAGCACATTAAAATCTATCCAAGAATACATCTGTAAATCATTCCAATTACCCTTCAACTAGATCTCAACTAGGAGGATAGAAAGAATTGTTTCTCTCAGATTGGCATAGAGATGCTATGCTAAATCATCATAGAGAATTAAAGCAACACATTAATATCTATTCTTATCAAAATATTTGCCTCAGCCTTTGCATCATTGGCATGGCTAAGAATTAAGCACAGCAGATCTGTTCTTATCAGTTCTCTAGAGATAAGAGGAGAGAAGGAGTAGAAATTGCAGATCTGGACAGCAGCTATGCTCTATCCAGAAAGGCATGTATAGATCACTTCTACACCTTAGAAACACCACAAAATCAATTAAACATACATATATCTGTCCAGTGATACAGCTATAAAATTTGCTACAGCACAAGATTCTTACAAGTAATATTCCAAAAATCATTGAACCACACAAGTATGCAAGTCACAGAAATCCAACATAAGCAGGAAGATATGGAAACAATAAGTATAAAATTGTCTAAAACCTTTTATCAAGCTATTACTATAGCACAATACATATTCTTAACCAATATCATGCATGCTAAGCTATTAAACAAGCAAGGCCAACAAGCTAAAGTATTTCTAATAGCAGCTAATAGATGAGTAAATCATCTACACCTTTCTCTCTGAAGTTAACTAAAAACAACTGGCACAGACCCACTCTAGATGAGCATTACTAGCACAAGCATGTTCATCATCTGATGAACTAAACACAGCACGGCACAACACAGCTAGGCAGAGGAGTCATCACTAGGATGAACTGGAACATCACCACAAACCCATAGCTCATCGGCTCGAAGGCCGGTCACAGAAGATGCTCACCTCAGGTATTTTGTAGCCGAGGCAGAGCTTGGAGAAGGTAGGTTAGAGATAGTAATCCATGGAGGCGACGCAGGGGTTGCATTCACTGCCATCCCACCAGCGCCATAGTCGAAGGAGGTCTCGGACAGCAGCGGCAGAAGCATCCCCGACGAATCGGCGGCACCACCATACATATCACCAGACCACCACACTGCCACCACCGCCATGGAAACCACCAGCTTCAGCATCACCATCGATCAGACCTCAGCCAAAGGAGGATGCCGGGGTTGCAGGAATGTACTGCCGTCCCACCGGCATCGGAGACAAGACGAGGTTGAGGAAGATGACCCGGCGGCACTGTTAGGGAGCCGAGAGAACGGAGGAGAGCAAGCAGGGGCAACCGAGGTGGCAAGGGTTCCCTGGAGGAGACAAGTTTGGGAGCCTCGGAGACGAGCTTCAGGAGATATTGGGGAAGAGAGAGGGCGGCGAAGCAGCGCCGGCGTGCGGCGGCGCTGAAGGTGCCCGGCAGCGGCCGAAGCAGTGACGGCTGACGGCGCCGGCATCCCAGGAGGGGATCGAGTAGAGGAACGAAAGGGAGAGAGGGAGGAAGATGAGAGAGCTAGAAAGAGTGGGCCGGATTTGACCTAAACCGGCTGGGCCTTAGTGGCCAAGCCCAGAAAACCGGTCCGGTTGGTCCTAGTTGACCACAGGCCCTTTAAATCCAATTCAAATTCATATTCAAAAATGAAAATTCAAATAAATTCCTAAAAATAAATTTAAAATATGTTTTCAACTCAAAATTTTCTAAGAAGTCCAAATATGATTTTTCTTTCATTTATTGAAAAAGTTTTCTTGAGTGAAAAATTCAAAGATCCTTAAGTAGATATGATTTGAATTATTTTCAAAAATAAATTATTTGAAAATATTTCTTATGTAAATAATTCAAAGATCCCTAGGTGGACATGAATTGAATTATCTACAAAAAATTCAAGGATCCTTAAGTGGAAATGAATTGAACTATTTTCAAAAACAATTATTTCTCTAAAAGAAAAACAATTTGAGTAATAAGTTCAAAATATATAATTTGAACTTTATTCCATTTTATAAATGACTGTCCTGTAACTCATCCTAGGTACAACACACAAAGAAGAATCCATCTAAAATCATTCACCCTTGTGTTGATAATATTGGAAAGTTAGTCAAGTGAATTTTGAATAAATAACTACTTCATGATGTTAATGAAATGTTTTCTTAAAGGCATTCAAATTGATAACTTAAAATTGCAAATTTTGTTTTTCTAGCAAAGAGGAAAGTATTTACTTGAATAAAATAAATTCTTTACCTCAATAAAAGTGGTAAACACTTAATTCTAGTTATCATAACAATTCAAAGTAATTTAACCAACCCACAAATTATAAAAACACTAACCAATCCTTAACCCCTAAAATCACTTCAGTTATCAAAGTATCAAATAAAACAAAGCCTACACTTACAAGCTTGGGTATTTTTGGGGATTTTACAATGCATCTCATATCTAGGCATAGTAGCACCTTGACAGTGTTTCCAGTAGTCCTTACCAGGATTGCATTGCTATTTTCAGATCTCGGGGTTTTACCGCAAACCCTAGAACCCCGAAGGACATGAATTGGAACCTTTATCATAGGCAAGTTCATTCTTGCATACCGTTTGATGTATTTTTATCAAAGTACTTGCAAAGTTACTTATACGTTCCTTTCACTTGCATCAAAAAGAAAAGAAAACGTATTTTCGAATGATGTGGTATATACTATTGGTTGGCGGTGGAACAATGGTAAGATGAATAGGTACGGTGTTCCATCGTATGGGAAGGTATGTATCCTTAGGAACTAATAACCCCTGTTCCAGTGATCCTTTCGCCGTAGTGAAAGCATCAACCAACGGACTTTGTATGGGCGGGGTCAGTCAGAGGCTTCTTTTCTCATCCGCATATCCTCGGCAGGCCTACACCGGGTTGGGTCGTTGCGGCGGCCAACAACGTGGAAGCGCGTGCTCTTCCTGCCCGACGGGGTAATTGGTGGGGAAGCTCGGGAGGGGTGATGGGTATGTGTGGAACATGATTCCCCTACCGCATCATAAATGGGCGGATGTGTGTTGATTTGGGAGAAGCTCCACATGGCTGGATGTCCTGAGCCTTAGCTATAACACTCATGGAGTGTAAAGAGAGCATATAAAGGGCCAGGCAACTGTTGGGTAAAGTGATGCAACTTTGCAGAGTCAAACAACAAATTTCTGATATCACAACCGTGTTCCCGGAATGGAACTACGAGATCGAGGACGGAATGGAGTCCCATTTGGATTCACAAGACGGGTGGAGGCTGGGACATAGTTTTCAGAATAAAATCTATCCTTTGAAGAAATGTTTGCAAAAACTTTCATCTATGTGAAAGACCCGAGGTTTTGGCAGTAGCTAGTGCATGAAACACCTTATCTCTATATATTCTGAACTTGCTGAGTAACGCTGTTACTCACCCCTTCCTATTTGACCCCCTGCTTAGACTTTTGGAGCCATCAAGGGCGTTGCTAGATATCCATCACGGCAAAAGAGGAGGTCTTCCACAAGGAATCAAGGCGGCCTGGTGGAGCTTGAAGGAGTGGACCGCTACTTCACCAACGGAAGAATGACGACAACCATGGCAATTGAGGGGCAATGATAGCAGTGTCAATGGCATACACGCTTACCACACTACCAATGGAGGAGACAACATCTATTGGAAGGAGGAGTACAACCCTGGATAAAGATGTTCCAGATGGAATAGATTAGGGCTACTACAATAGTAGTAGTGGATTAGGAATAGAGCTAGAGCTAATCTCCAGCTTAGTGATACGAATTGGATCTTTTCTGGATTTCATTTGTATGAGACTTGCTTTGATATAAAAGAGGTTCTCAAGATTTTGTATGGAATATTGTTGTAATCCTATAGTGCTACCTTGGACCTGCTATGTTTCTGTTGTACTACTCTGAGGGATGTAATATTCACGGATAAGTCCTTCTGTGAGTGTTATGTCAACGACTTGCGCACTACAACATGCAGTGGTGTGCTGGGTCACCGCAGATGGTTTATTGATCCTCCCCCCGATCTAGATATCCCTGTAAATATTATGATCAACGTTTAATAAAGCTTTGGTCGTTCCGCTAAAAAAAGAGTATGATAAGAGAGCGGCGTTTGTGCACCCGAGCTCACCAGCTCTTGATATTTTCGATGAAAATAAAAAAATAGCAAAACATTATTAAAAAATCTGAAAACATTTGGAGACACACATATATGATTTGTTCACATTCGTGCAAAATTTCGGAATGAAAAGAAATTTCCGGTGCTCTGTACAAAAAAGACAAAATGAGTGGTCAAAATAGATCTAAAAACACATTTTTGAAAAACCTAGTTTTGTCTTTTTTGCACATAGCGCAGCGAATGTCTTTTCATTCCAAAAAAAATCACGAGTGTGAACAACTCATATGTGTGTGTCTCCAATTTTTTTTCAGAATTTTTGAAAATATTTTACAATTTTTTTATTTTCGTCGAACATATCAGGAGCTGGTGAGCTCGAGTGCCGAATTGAATTTCCGGTATGAGAAAGAGTCCTAATGAAGTCACTCAAGTTGATCCATGTAGGACGGGACATCGCCCGACGACAGCACGACGAACACCCAACAACAGTGCGTCGAAAAATCCACACAAGCTCATGTCACACCAGATCATGGTCGGAGCCCTGGCATTACGAGGCTGGTGCCATGCAGTGTTCAAATAATTAGTAATATTTGTATCAATTTAATTCAAGTATAAATGATGATATGGTGTTCTAAGATCAATTAGCATGCGTGAGACTTGCAACAGAAAGAGAGGCAAAACCTAGCTCATCTGGTGGATGATACAACCAAC
Organism: Puccinellia tenuiflora; assembly: GCA_012064385.1. Classification (NCBI taxonomy): domain Eukaryota; kingdom Viridiplantae; phylum Streptophyta; class Magnoliopsida; order Poales; family Poaceae; genus Puccinellia; species Puccinellia tenuiflora. The sequence goes on from QRDG01000057.1 coordinate 682,366, forward strand.
TGCGAAACAAGTATTGGCCACACCCTATGAAAGAGCATGGTTGCCCCCATATGTTGTTTTGGTAATTAATGACAATCTCTATGGACTAATTTGTGCTTTGAGTTATATTTGCAGTGTTGGTCCATTAGCATGCTTTGAACTCCATATGTTGGAGTCAAGGCTAAAAGAAGAAAAGACCATTTGTTGATCAAGGCCAAGTGTTGGTCCATTAGCATGCTTTGAACTCCATATGTTGGAGTCAAGGCTAAAAGAAGAAAAGACCATTTGTTGATCAAGGCCAAGGTGTTTCTCCATGAGCATGAATCAAGAGGAAGATCCTATGTTGCCCATGGAGGATGGCATCACGTGGTGATCGTCATCAAGATAAAGGCCAAGTGAAGATATGTCGAAGAGTGCCTCTCCCATCTTGGTGTATGGGGGAGCAATATGTGAGGCTTCACCGAGCGGAGCGCAACCAAGAAAGGTGATCCACTTGCAAGGAGATCAAGATCGTCATCATCTAGCTCAAGTGGAATGCGCAAGACAAAGAAAGGTGATCCACTTGAGAGGAGATCAAGATCGTCATTATTTAGCTCAAGTGGAATGCGCAAGGCAAAGGTATGATCTTGATATAGTTTCTATTTTACCGGTCTCGCGGTGTAGTTGGGAGACCGGTTTTTAGGATAGGAAACCGTACTATCAAGAGGGGCTCTCAAGTGAGCTTTAGCGTATCGGTCGTAGAGAGCTCAAACATTTGCATCCTTGCATTCTTGCAATCATCTTTATTGGTTCTTATTTGGCTCTTATCATGGTTTGGTCTTGGTGCTTGTCGTGCTTGTCATGACAAGACCAAGTTCACCGAAACGGATTTCGTTGCATCGTCTATTGCGTTTTCGGTGGTGGAGATTTTGCCAATTCACTAGTGAGGAAAGGTTCACACCTTCCTACCCATACCAAAATCTCCATTGCCTAATCTTATTTGTATTTTATCTATATGTGGTTTTAAGATCTTGTTTTGATCTTCAATACAAGCTCAAGTTCATCAAAAACGGATTTCGTATGAAAGACTTATTGCATTTTTTATTTTGGGGGTTTGCCGGTTATTCATTTAGAGAGAGATCTAACATTTCCCCATTTGGTTTTAACCTCCCATGTTGGACTATGATGTTTATATGCATAATATTGTGGTGCTCGTTGTGGTGATTTCAACGAGTCCAACTTCATCGAAAATGGAGTCCGGTTGCAAAAGTTATTGTGTTTTCGGTGTCGACCATTTTATAGACAGACCTTGCCAGCCACTTGGCCGGCCTGGCTGGGCAAATGGCCGGGGCTCCTCTGTAGAGGGACGGCCATCATGGCCGGGCTAATGGCCAGGCTACTGGCTGGGCTACGCAACGCCCTGGCCAGCCATTTGGCCAGCTTGGCCGGCCTCGTGCTGTTTGCCTTCAACGGGCAGAATTTTACCTTTCCTATTTAAGGGGTTTCTTCCCCAAATGAACTACACTTTTTGCCCAACTATTGAGCTCATTTTCCTCCATTGTTGCCATACCTTTGAGCTTTGCTATCTCTCAATCCCTCCAATAGTTCGTGCTAGTTTTTGAGGGAAAAGAGAGAGGAGGTCTAGATCCGCGTTTCCACTGATCGATTTCTCCTCTAAGTGAGGGGAACCCTTTGGATCTAGATATTTGGAGTTTCTTAGTGTTTCTCCTTTGTTCTTCCTCTTAAATCCCTCCATAGCATTAGTTGCTTTGGTTGGATTTTAGAGAGAAGGATTTGACCACTTAGTGTGTTCTTGCCATTGCATTAGTTGCATCGGTTTGAGTTCTCCACGGTGATACGTGGAAGTGAAGTTGAGAAGCTTGTTACTCTTAGGTGCTTTGGTGCCCTAGAGCTTGTTCCTCTAGGGCACGTTGGTACCCTAGACGGTTGTTGATCTCTCGGAGTCTTGGTGGCTCACGGGATTTGTTGGGAGCCTCCAATTAGGTTGTGGAGGGAGGCCCAACCTTGTTCGCTTCGGAGCTTTGGTAGCTACGAAGACATTGTCGGGAGCCACCAATTGAGTTGTGGTGTGTGCCCCGGCCTTGGGCATCGAGTCTTGGTGGCTCGGTGCATTTGGTGAAGACCCTCCAACTTGTGGAGTGAGCTTCATCCTTGTAAAGGTTCTAGTTGTCAATCTCAACGGCAACATAGTGACAAGTGCCTCGCCACATTGGTGGTAAGACACAACGGAGATACGGTGTGCCATATCAAGGCTACTCGGTGTTTCACATTGGTGAACACCGCGCCGCTCCAACGGAGACTAGCTTCCGTTGGGAAGTGAACTTCGGGATAAATCATCGTCTCCAAGTGCCTCGGTATTTCTATATCCGAGCTTCTTACTTATGCTATTTACTTTGTGATAGACATCGAGCTTAAAGTCATATATCTTGCTATCACCTAGTTTATTATATTGCTTAGCATAAGTGTTGGTGCACATAGGTGAACCTAGCTAGTTTAGGTTTTGGCTTGATAAATTAAACGTTAGTTTTATTCCGCATTTATTCAAGCCTTAACCGTAATAATTTTAAATCGCCTATTCACCCCCCCCCCCCTCTAGGCGACATCCGTGTCCCTTCAATTGGTATCAGAACGGGTTCTCTCTTTATAGGGCTTCACGGCCTAGAGAGTCAAGATGTCGTCTAGTGGTTTAGTGCACAATGCCTCTTTAATATTCGATGGCACTAATTATAATGATTGGAGAAATCGCATGCTAAATTATTTTAGGGACATTAATCCATATATAGAGCAAATTCTAGATATGGGTTTTTCTCCTCTAGAGGATGAGGAAAACTCTTATCTAGATGCTCAAGCTTCTAAAGTGGTTTTCATGTTTTTGAGTAATGCAGTTGCTTTGTCGATTTCTCCTTATCGGAATGCTCATGAGCTATGGACCAAGCTTCAAGACAATTATGGTGTGTCCATTGATAGTGAGAATGATTATTCTCCCTCCACCTCCGGGCGTAATGAGTTCTCAACTTCTTCTACCTCACCTACATGTGGCAAGCCACAAAACAATGCAATGGTGAGTAGGGATAAATTTCGCAATGATGATAGTGAGCTTCCTATTGATGATATTTCATCTCTATCTTATTGCAATAATTTATCTTCGTACTTAAACACATCTAGAACTATAAATCTAAAAAACACATCCTTCAGTGAGGACCGGAGGTTCCCAGAGCTCAGGCACATCTGGCCGTTCTATAGGATTGCCATTCGTTCTCATCCGTCCGATCGCGCTGTGTTTTTTTTTTTTACTGTGTCTGGTCCCACCTGTCAGCGACTTTGTGGCTTGAAATTCCGGTGCATCTGCGAACGCGGTGGCACTTCCCGTTATTCCGACGGAGCCACTCGGGGTATAACCGTCTTTTCGCGCTGGGGATATATAAGCTGCGTCTGCCACGGTGGAAACCCTAGCCCAATCGCTCGCGTCGCTCTCTCCCCCAATCCCCTCGCTCCTCTCTTCTCTTCCAATCCCGCCACCACGCTCCTGCCCTCCGCCTCCTCCTCTACGCCGCCGGCCGCCAATCCCCGCACGTCCTGCAGCCCTGCCTCCTCTCCTCGGCGCCCCGAGCCTACTCCTCGGCTCCTCGCTTCTGAACCCTAGACGCATATTCTCGATCTAGGGTTTCCGCTGCAGTCCTGCCGTTCCCGATTGGCTGCCGCCGCGAGCAGTCCTTGCCGTCCCCGATTGGCTACTGCCGCGAGCTCCCGTGCACGTAGGAGGTAGAGGGACGGAGGAGGAGGCAGTAGTCCTCGCCCCTCGGCGACCGGGTCGCAGGCGGAGCCGTTCATGATGTTGTCGTCCGCCCGCAGGTATGCACTTCTGGCCTCTTCCTCTCCCATCTCTGCTCTCTCTCTCTCTCCCCCGTCTCACCTCCTTTCTTTCTAAGCAGCCGGCCGAGACTACGCGAAGGTGCCACATGTGAGGAGCTTGACCTCCGATGGGCGTCCCCGGCTCCATGGTGACCGGCAGCGGCGGTATCGGGCCGCCGGCGACCGCGTGTTGAAGCTCCCATGGACGTCATGCCGCCGGCGTCCTCCACCGAGCCGTCGTCGTCGCGTCTCCCCGCGACCTCGTCCTCTCCGCTCCTTCTTCGCCGCTTCATCGCGCCGCTTCCGCCGGCGATTTGATCCGCCGCGAGCTGGGAAGCTGCGACCGTCGTGCCGCCACTCGCCGTCCCGTCACCCGGTCGCACTCGCGATGCCGTCGCACAGATCTGACGGTGGTTGAGGTAGGCGACGGTGGGTTCTCGCCAGGGCGCTTATGACCTTGCCAGTGCTCTTTATCTTTTCTCTCCGCACGCCCGTTCCCATCGCCTTTTCAGTTTGGATCCTCCTTGCTCTTCAGTTTGGATCGCGCTGCTTCCACCACCGATTCGGAGCGCCGTCACACGTACATCAGATGGCGCCACAGGGATCCGGCGCTGGTTGAGGAAGGTTGCGGCTGGATTTTCTCCTTCGAGCGTTTTCTCTCTTCTGCTTCCGTTCTACCTATTTTTAATGTCGGATCTGGCTGATTAAGCTTCGTCCTCACCTTCTTTTCTTTGTAGTGGACGTTGTGGCTTACTCTTAGATTGGATCCGGTGCTCCTTTCCAACAGCTGGTTTCAGGTGCGTGCACGAAAGCCTTTTTTTTATTTTGCTACTGGCTGGCTATTGTCAGAGAGAGATGCAGTTTCTGGGTTCTTTGTGCTGTCCAATAAAAAATCTGATTTTGTTTTCCTATCCGGTGGTATGCATAGAGGTAGATGCATTTACAGATTCTTGAGGACTACGCGTACAGATTGTAGAAATTTAGTGTTGCAAGATATTTAAATCTTTAATTAACCTGAATGCTCTGTCTAATAAAAATCTGATTTTGTTTTCCTATCCGGTGGTATGCATAGAGGTAGATGCATTTACAGATTCTTGAGGACTACGCGTACAGATTGTAGAAATTTAGTGTTGCAAGATATTTAAATCTTTAATTAACCTGAATGCTAAATATATTTCATTTGCTGCCTCACTATTAGTTTTGGCAACTTCTTTGTTCACCATTTTGTAAATAGTTGTGCCATCTCCGTGTTGAACCAGTGTTATCACTACTGTTAACATTATCTCAATTTGTCTTTGTTAATCTTTTATATATATAGATATTCTTTTAATTATAGGAAGCACAATATCTTATTTGATATAAATAGATTTAGTATAGTAGCCTATGTGACTTCTTATAATAGTAAGCAACTATTGTTTGTTTTCTAATTGTCATGATATCTTATTTTTCTAAATAAGCAACCACTGTTAGTTTCATAGTTTGTTCCTATGGTGTCAATCCTCTCTCTCTCTATTTATCTTTTGTTAGTAAGCATTACATTGTCGTCCCATATCTAAAGTGTTTGGTATATTTTATCCAGCTACTGTTAATCCTGCATTTTTTTGTGTGTAGCAGGGTCGGTAATTTCTTTGTGACTATCAAAGCATTACACTGTCGTCCCATCTCCTTAAGGTGTTTAGTTGACTACTTGACTATCAAAGCATGACAAGGCAAGAGTGTTTCAAACACTGCTCTTTGTGAATGGGTTTAAGACACTACTCCACATTTTGCACTCGCCTTCCCACTTTAAATTCTTGACCATATGTCTTTCTTATGCCAATGCTCTCAGTAATCCATGGTCGCTTGCTCGCACAAATAATTGATGGGCATACTGTAAGTACGTAGTGATCTTTCTACTTTTCTATATTACGAAAAGAATAATGGCCGAATGGGCCACCACACTAATGCAAATTAATCATTAAGAACAATTGTTCTTTTACTTATTGGAGTTTTAGTGTCGCCATGCTTTTCATGAACCTATATCTAACACAGGTTGTTTTTGCTGGTTTGCTTAAATTTTGTACCATGATCATGTCAGCTAATAAATTGTTTACATTTTTCAGCATTCTATTGGGAGCATTTACCATATGAGTTTAATTCGGTTGTTATATTTTTTCAGCACTTATCGGGAACAATTTTACCATATGAGGCATATGAGGCCACATTAAAATTACAGGTTTGCTTCTTCATTATCTTTCCCTTTCTATTCTTGATGCTGCATCTTTTTGCAACGTGGTCTTAGATTCCGATAAATTTTCAAATTGTTTGTGTTCATTTCCTATTAATTATGTATATACGTGGTTTAAATTCACAATGCAAGCCTGTGTTAGGTCCCTTCACGTATGTAGGTGTAGATCGGTCCTCCCAGAGAGTCAATTTGTTTGTGCTAGCGACTGATGCTTAGCTCTTCGCTTCACCATTTATTTTCTTTAGTAAGAATGTGGCATGCTTTGTATCAGATATGTTGTTGGTTTTCTGATGCCTCCTCGGTGTCGTCGCGTCCGTCCGTTGGGTTCTCTCTGCTCTGTTCCACATCAGGTCATCTCATAAGTCGAAATGTATGATTGTCACTGCTTAATATATCTCGGTCATTTTCTTATTTAGTGCCACTCCTTACTACTACTTTTTCTTATCATCGTGAGTTCCTAAATGTACAGTTTGTTTTAATTTTCCTGAGGATAAGTTGGTTTTGAAAAAATGTGTAATGCTTATGTTTCTCAGGAACCTAAGCCAGACCATTGTTGGCATGTGCAATGGCACACACTTGATTATCACGGACCTTGCAGATCGTGTTATCCAGACTATTATTATTACTGGTTCTCTAATGGTTTCAGCATGGTCGGTTGATGCTTTGTTATCCATCTTCCTATTTCTGTTTCAGAATTTTCTATTTCTATGGCCTTGCATGTTACTGGATGCATACTAAAAAATGCATCCAGCAGGATTATTGCCTGATGCTCCTCATGTTTCAGCATGGGAACTGGAACTTTTACTGCTGCTTGGCCTTCGCTTGCGGGTAAAAATGTGTTGAATTAGTAGACCTTCCCTGTGGTAAGATGTATAGGTGGAGACTAGAGAGATCTAGCAATGTTATTTATTTCCTGCACCATTTTGGATGCACGAGATCTTTTTGTTACTCGGTTTCAATAATTCATGTTTGTGGGGTTACTACTGCTAGATGATTGCATGAGCTATAAATTTCTCATGCTAGAAAATCTATTCAATCATCTAAGTCAGGCATCAATATTTATTTTTTGGAACTCATGTCTTTTCTTAGTTGCTCCCTGTTTTGATGCATCTGTTTCTGTATGTAGACAATATAATGTTCTTCCAAAACTGACAAAGTGGAATTCACGGCCCTTTTGCTCTCTTAAGATACATACCTACAGATCTTGCTTTGTTATTTATTTGCGTCACCATTTTAGATGCAGTAGTACATGCTGCTTTTGCAGAATTAGAAAAACATGATGATTCTTTTCTTTCTGTTGCTTGGTTTCAGTTGGTAGGTTTTCATACTAAATTGTTTGTATTTCCTGTTAAGGATGTATGTACGCAGTTGTAATATCACACCGCGAACCATTGCTAGGTCCCTTTAGGTATGTAGGTGTAGATTGTTCCTCCTTGAACCGTTTTGTTTGCTTTTTGTGGTTGATTTAACTATTAGATGTGCCATTTGCTTTCTTTAGTAAGAGTGGGGCATGCTTTGCCTCGCGATTGTGCTGTTGACACTCAGATGCCTCCTCGGCATTGTCGCGGCTTTGTGGCGGTACTGGCTGCTGTGTTCCACAGCAGTCTAGCGGGTCGCCATCTCATAAGTGAAAAAGTATGGTTGTGGCTAATTAATATATAATTCCTTTTCTTCTTGAGTGCCCCTCATTCCAAGTTTTATATGATGTTCTATTGATTGTAAATACATGAGACATGTGGTTGCTGCTATTGAGCCCTACCCGTCACTGCATTTATAATCATGAAAATACAGATTGGCGCTTGATCTACTATGTTCTGGTTACCAAGGTGCACCCAACATTCCTCCATACTTTCATGCTTCATTTCTGACCTCACATAACATGTGTCCATGGCCCTTTGCCTGATGACTTGACAGTTTTTTCTGCTGCCTTTGTCAAGAGTTTAAAAGGGCCGTTTATAAGGAATGTTCGACCTATTTAAAAGTTAGGGGAGGCCGGAGACATGTATAGGATATGTCTTGCACTTGATCTGCTCTATGATATCGAAACCTCCCTTCAATTTATAAGATGTATAATGAAACCTCTAACTGTTGGTTTCACGATGTAAACTTATTTGTAATTATAGTGTTATAAAATCAAAGTATTTTAACAAGTAGAGAAAGAAATTCATGATGTAATATGGAAATCCATCTACTTTTCATGTACCAGAAAAAACAAGTTGAGAAAGAAAATCATATGAAGGTGATTTTGTGACATACAGATTCTTTTCCATCTACTTTTCACCACTCTTTGGTCCCTAATTAACTTCCTGGTGTACAGTTTCTATGGTGTAAATCTCCTTCTATATAGCATGCTTCTGTTCTTTACCTCAACCTTTTCTGAGCTGCATTTTGTAGCTCACTTTAAATTAATCTCTTTGATCAACCATACATGAATCTCTTCGATCAGCCGTAGAGATCATGTCTCCACTTTCCACCTCAAGTTATTGGACCGAGTGTTTGTTGTCTTCATCATAACTTCCATTTTAAGAATTACCAAGTGACCACATTCTCCATTCTAGCATTTCAGGCTGTCAGTTACCATTGCAAGTGTCAGCTCTGTTACCATCCTATATGTGTTAAATTACAGTCTGAGATATCAGTTATCTTTTTATATCTGATTGAAATGGTGTGTATAATACATGAAACTACAACCCTATACTGGATATTTCTACTGTTGTTTCTTACTTCCCCGTGTTATGTGGCGTCTAATTTAAGTGATATTAATCATCCTCTTAATAATCTGTATAAATTGTGACAACTACGGGCAAAATATTAAAAGAATCAAAAGGTGCCGCGCGGCAGGCCGCGTAGATCCGGTGATTTATGGTGGGAGCGAATGAATGTGTTACTGCTGCACAGGTTCGTCGAATGGACTTCGGAGCTTTGACTGTCCGGTTCTTCAATTAATCAGACTTTCAGGTTAGAACACTGGATCGAGTGAAACCTATTCTTTAAGAGACAGGAGTAAAGATGCAGGCATGTCTAGCTGCTTCTCCGGGTTCTTATGATTGCAGTCAGTTCGAGGGTACTATTAGCTTTTGAAAATTTTACTCTGCCATGAACGGTATTTATATATAAGGATTTGTGGGGAAATTTGGTACTTGAGTTATTTGTTCTAGAAACTGGTATATGTTGAAGGTATCTCATGCTTGAATTTGGGCTTCTTTGATATAGAAGCCAACCAAGTTTTAGCACTGAATTTGGTTCAGGCTTGTGCATTTCTTATGAACCCATATGCATTTTCTTAAACTAAAGAAAGATGGATTTGATCTGTAATTTGTGTGGTACCTTATGTTAAATACTTGGTCTGATATCCCCTCTCTCTCAATCATTTATTTTCCTCTTGATATATTCTTCCTGACTTTAGCATCGCAGTCATTTGATATTTGAATTGTGACTCTACATTAATCTTCTATTGACAGGTTGGAGCTGGGACGGCGGTCAGCCATGTCGACGTTATATATGTCACTGTCATTAGTACTGATGCCCAGCTGCCTTGAGTTATATGCAGGTATTCAACAAACCAAATCCATGATCCGTCATCCTCACCCCACCCCTCAGCTGTATAATCTGGTACATTATTGTTCAACTGTATCTACCCTCATAATTCACTCTATTTTAGCACAGGGCTATAAGGTGATGTGTCCAGTGGGAGGTGACACGTCTTGCTACGTCTTGATCAACAAACTCCAGCCGTCTGAGCTCATTCTCGCTCTTATTTGTCATCTGCTTCCTGTAACTTCCCTTTCCTGTTTTGATTATGTACAAATATAATATGTATGTGCTAGCTTATACATGCTTATCAAAGTTGTTATATACATCAGCTGTCAAATTAATTAAGTGGAAAGCTTTGGTACGTGAAAGACTCTGGATATGGAATCTCTAAGCTTTTTTTTGTTGGTAAATTGTAGATTTGTGTATGTTTTGTTCTTGACGAGGATTTCATTTAGCAAATGATATTTCTATACAGTCAATATTGTCTGGTCTAACAATGTGTCTTAAATTTACATTTAAATTATTGATTCCACAATATGTCCTTATGTGCCTTGTGCTCACGATGTTCTCACGAGATTTTTTTAAATATGAACTGTTTCCGTGATATCAGCCATTTCCGTGTCATTCAATAACTTCTAGCTGAGGCCTTGAATCACTTTCCGTTTTACCTTCAATCATCTTATAGTTATGACCTTTTCTCTGTTTTCTCCTTGAATTTTTTTCTTGCTATACCATACTCTTCTAATTATAAAAGGTGCATCCTTTCAATGTTCTTATGTGCTTGTGCTCACAACAATTTGCTGCATCTTCTTTTTAATAGGATGTGTGGTAAATACGTTTAGACGTATATAAAGTCTGGTTTATAAGGTTCAGCCATAAGATTCTTTGATTATAATTGACAACCTGTAGGTCCTTACTCTATCACGTTTCTAAAATGAAACGTACATGAATTATTGATTTAAATTCTCTATCTGTGCATTTGAAACAAGGAAATGATATATGTTCCAAGATAGTAAAATTTTAGGGAAAAGGATTCAGTTTAATAAAAATATATTTCTTGAGACGGCTCTCTATGTTCTACTCATGCATTCTAATTAGTACTAAGTTATGCCTTTCTATTCGTTTTCCAAAGACTCTGGGGAAGACATGCAGTTACATAATGTTGTACAGTCTGAATCAGTGTGTTATGGACCTCTGAATTACTGCCCTTGTGTTCAAGTCATGGTTGTATGTTGTGATGGTTGTTTCTTTCAGGAATATGCTCCTCTGAACCTATAATGCCAATGCTATATTAGTACTACCATCTATTATGTGAATTTAATCATGTGCTTATCATTTCATTTAGTCAATTGATTACCATTGATAATTTATGAACATGTTTGTTCCCTGTTGTCAGGCTGATACTGAGCTAATCGAGGAACTCTTGCAAGTTTATGGCAACATCTACAGAATGTCCAGGTCCATGACTGCCTCAAAAAACTATGCTCGGTGATATTTTGGTTCTACCATCCAAGTCTCCGTCGCCGAATGTCTATATTACTTCCCAAGTGTTTCCATATTAATTCCCAAGTATATTACTTCCCAAGTGTTTTATTGTAGGATGTTATGATTACTGATTTCATATGATATGGAAAATACGCTTTAAAATTTATGTACTTGTGAATTGTGATCAAATTCATATAGATATAAATATTTTTTAAGTGATCTGTATAAATGGTGAAAACCACGGGCAAAAAAATCAAAGAAGCAACAAGCGCCGCGCGGCGAGCCGCGCCGTTCGAATCTAGTGTTCCACATGCTTGTGTTGATAGTCCTTGCATATCTTCTAAATCTTCAAGTAGTGATGATCATGACAATAATGATGATAATGAAGAAGATGATGCTTACTTTAATAAGAAAGGTCTAATGGTTCTTAATGCTCTTTCAAAGAATGAAAATGCTTGTGAGAACCTACATGAAATCATGAGCACCCTTGTTGAGCGAGGGCTTACTATTGAAAATTTGGAAGCTCGTGAAAATGAAAGTCTTAGCTGCGAACGTGATTATGCGAACACGATTGCGGATCTTGAGGAAGCTCTAGAAGAAGAACAAACCACCAAGAAATCTCTTGAGAAGACATTTACTCTAGAGTTATATAAAGTAAATGAAACCCATGATAGAGCTCTCAAGGTGGCTAATGATTTTAAAATAAAAAATGATGAGCTTGTTGTTGAAATTGTTAGACTCCTTGAGGCTAATATGAAATTTGAAAAGGATGTCAAGTCCTTGGAAGATTCTCTTGCACATCTCACTAAGTTTCATGATCAACTCCAAGCTCAATTACTAAAAGAGCTTCCTACTTGTTCTCCCATTGCTATTAATGTTGATGCTTGTGCTACTAACTCTATTTCTTGTGAAGCATCCATTTTAAAGGAGAATGTTGAGCTAAGGGCTCAACTTAAATTGCTAACTACCAATTATGAGATATTGGAAGAAATCCATGAGAAGCTCTCGAGCTCTCATGAAGATCTTCTAGTATCTCATGATAAGCTAAAGTTAGCTCATGAGGCTATCGCTACCAAGGTAATATCTAGTGAGCCTCATGTGGACAATGGCACAACTTCTACTCAAAATGCTACAATGCCATGTGCTAGTCCTTGTAATTCTTCATCTCACACTAGTGGTAAATCATATGTTGAATTACATTTCGTGCCTAGCTGCTCTAACAATGAAGCCTCAACTTCCACTAGTACTTGTGTAGCTACTAACCTTGTAGGGAAGACTAAAGAGCACAAGCCACTTCTTTGAAGCAAGATGTGAAGAAGCGTCATAAAGGGAAGGCCACATTTGACAACATGTTGAGTGTGCAAAAATCCCCCAATGACAAGAGTGGACTTGGATTCAACTCCAATATCAAGAACAAGTCCAAGAGTAGCAATAAGAAGGGCCAAGAACAAGTCAATCACTCGGCCAAGATTGTTTGCTTCAAATGCAAAGTTGAAGGGCACCATGTTAGGGATTGCCCAATGAAGAAGAAGCCTCTTAGTGATAAGCAACTAGGGAAGCGGCCTATTGTTCAATCTCATGCTCAACCTCGGGTTGAACAAGGGCCACCTCCTAAGAAGACTCAAGTCATTTCTCCTCAAGTTAAGGAGCCTATTAAGAAGAAAGAAAAGAGTCGATATTGCTACTTATGCCGTGAGAAGGGCCACTTGGCTTCTTCATGCACAAATGGTACTCTATCCAACCCTATAATTATTGATGATGTTTATTCTCTTAGGAAGGATAGGGTTGGCAATGTGTTTGCCAAATATGTGGGAACTCAAAGTGGTGTCAAGAAAAGAACATTTGGGTTGCCAAGCCTATTGTGACTAACCTCTTAGGACCCAACTTGGTTGGGGACCAACAAGCTCAAACTTGATCAATAGGTTGTAATGGAGGACATTGGTGACTTGGCTATCATTTGAAGAATTAAGGGATCTTCATGGTTATATCTCATCAAGCCAAGTCAATTGGATTATCTCATATCTATCTCATATCCAATGCTCCTTCTTGCGGTAACTTGTATTTAAATTATATATACATTGAAAGTTGCTTGCTCCCTTGCATATGTTAGTTTTGTTCCTAGCATGTGCTTGTATATGTTGTGCTTATTACTTACCTTGAGCAATCAAGTTTGTGTATGTTAATGTGCGCTCCATATATGTGTAAACTTTGTGTTGAGTCTTTATTGGATCTTGTGTTGATTTCAATGGGCTCTGTTGAGAGATTAATGGACTATCCCATTTTGGGGGAGTGATATGCTTTGTGCACTTCACTAACCTAAAAATATGTGTATATGAGGAACACCACCTAGTATTGATATATCAAGATTATCTAGTAACTATGTTGTGTGTCATGCTCATGAGAAATTCAAATTCTATAATGTCCATTAATTATCTCTAGTTGATTTTATTTGCCTCTTGCTTAGATAAAATGAATTATCACATTATGGGGGAGTAATAAGCTATGTGCATATTACAATCCTACAAAATGTGAACATTTGAGGTTTGCCACTTAGATTTGATATTGTAAATTATCTTATTCCTATGTGGCATATTAGCTCGAACAAGTTCCAATTTGCTTTTTAGCTATCTTTTGGCTCTTGTTTGTGTGAGTTTGCTTGGTGTGGTTTCTCTCTAATATGCATTTCCATACATTAGTTGAGAAACCATTTGTTCCATATTATTCTAACCATGGCCTTGCCGGTTGGTTTGAATAGTTAGAACTACCAACAAACCTTATTCAAATATGGTGTTTTATTTCTTATCTCTTGCCATATGTTTTATCTTGTGAGGATATTCTTGAATACCTCTATCACCGGGAAAATAAACCCAAATGGACATTGTCCTTGGACAATCCATATTTATGTTTGTGATAGAATATTTTTGATTATCCTTACATTGGCATTGGCTTTTATTTGCCCCATCTCTTGCCAAAAATATTTAGTTTGACTCCCATTGGCTTCCTTGCCTCTTGCATGGATCCTAAATTTAAATTGGTAGTGTTTAGTGTTGTAAATAAAATATGAAGAGTAATGATCCTTTGTGCTTGCATTTTGTATTCAAATGCAAATATCAAAAATAATGCATGAATCTTGAGGGAGCATTCCTTTTATTTAGAACACTATCCTATCTATCAATATTTGATCCTTTCAATTGGCATTTGATTTCTATCGTTTGTGTTTATGGAAGACAAATCTTTTTCTCTTCATGCTTTGTGCCATCATGAAAAGTGTAGAGGGTGTTTGGTTTATTTGGTGTAACCTTGCTCTCTCTTGGGAGTCTTGCTTTCTCATTTCTTGTTTTTTTTTGTTTATCCTATAGAATGAGAAAACCCTTTGAGCATGTCTCTTTCTTTTTTCTTATATGCTCATTGGCCTTGCCTAGGTACCTTCAATTGGTATTAATTGGAATTTAATATCTCCTCCATAGATATTTGTTTCAGTTGATATTTATTGTGAGAATTTTGATACCTTATTACTTTATTTTACTTTACTTGATTCCGGTCAAGTATTATCCTCTTCTTGGTATCTTGTCTCCTAGTTGGTATCTTATTTTTCAATTGGTGTCTTATCTCTCATGTGTTGTTTGATTTGATTCCTATTGATATCACACTTCATGTGTTGATGTGTTTTGGAATCAATCATATGTTGATTTGATTTTTCCTCAATCATGTATTGATTTGGATCTTGATATAATTTGGACAACCTTTTTGTGTCACACTTTGGTGTGCTCTCTTCTTGGTCTACTTGGTGTTTTGTCCAAATTGTATCTCATTTGGTTCTTGTAAGTCCATGCATGCATATTTACTAGTATATTTATTTTATAGCATGCTAGTCTTTCTTGATCTAATATATAGGGGATACTCCACCAAATCCTAAATCGGCTAAGATGTGCATGAAATTCAATTTCATATCTATATGCACATATTTATGTGGAGTGTTTCCTATGTATTGTAGTGTATCTAACTACTATGGAACCCAATGAGTTTGGGAACCATATTGTACTTGAATTATGTTTTAGGTACAATTGAGAAGCGTTGGATGCTTGCCTCATTCATAAGGAAGGTGCTCTCACCATGTGATTTTAGGAGTCAAGCTATGATGACTAACAAAAGATCATCTTCGTCATCACCAATGCATCTCGGTAACAAGTATCTATCTCATGCATATCTTTCTTGTATTCAACCTTGTGTAGGTTGCCTCTTGGCATGAAAACTTTAATGTACAATTGTTGTGGTTTTGGATTATTTCCTTCACTTGGTATATCTTTGTGATGAAATTGCAAAAACCTTCCTTCAATTGGTATTATTTCTTTGTGATACTTGTTGCCTATCTCAAAGCATTTCCACTATCTCTTGTTCCCTTAGTGACATGTGTGATGCATTTGATGTGTTTGAAGTTCATTCATATACAATGAGATAAATTTAAGCTATGTGCTATGCTTTTAAGCAATAATCTCTTTTTGTATATTCATGACTTCCTTTTGGTTACCATAGTCTCCTTTCTTTGACCATTTTATATGTGCAAGTTTCGTTGTCGATGAATATCATTGTCTACTTAGAAACCTATACATATGAGAGAGGTCACCTTTAGTTGGTATCCTAATTCTTTTGAGCTACCTTGCTTTTATCTATAATTCTTTGGTGGCTCCAAAATTGTCTCATGAGTGATTGTCTCATTTTTATTGATATCTTTGCACACTCATGTATGTGTTGAGGATCTTTTTACTTCATGCTTACCATGGTGAGCATGTTGAATTTTTATTGGCTAAATTCTCTCACTAGCTTTCGGCATTTTCAATTGGTTTTAGTTTCCAATTGGTATCCCTAAGCTTGTGAACATACCCTTTGAAAAATCTTCTTTTATCTCGGTTGGGCCTATCCTATGTTGAATTTTTAAAGATTGGTATCCTTGAGGTTGTGAACATATTCCTTTTGAAAAATCTTCTTTGTAAAGTTGCGTGTGTCAATACTTGATATATAACTTATTTACATTTGGTTAAGACTATGTGTCTTACCAAATTAATTGTCTTGTCACACACACATACTCTTGGTTGGACCTTTCTTGATAGTTTCTTTTAATTGGTATCTCCTTATGGCTCAACCACATCGTTCATGCAAGTGCTTTGTTTTGCTTTAATTTTTACATCCTTGCACTTGGTGAGTGTTCTAGATGATTTTGGGGGAGCGAGGATTCCATATTTGTGTACTCCTCAATAGTGCATGAACATTAGGGAGCTTCCCTATTTTTATTTAGAACTCTCGGCTAGGATCTTCCTGATTGCTTTTCTCCTTAGTGGAGATGTTTAGAATGATCTCATCCTTTTGCAATCTTTGGATTCTCAATATAATTTGATTTCCTCTATTATTCGTCAATGAATATGTGCATTTGATTTCACTAATATCTTGAGAAATGCATACCTTGTGGAGGAACTCATATTATATTGGCCTTCTAAATTTTTCTTCCCATGTCGGCAATCGATGCCAATGGGGGAGAAGTTTTAGAGGGTTTAAGGGAATTTGGTTTTATGCTTTCGGTTGGTTCTTAAGCATTTGCCTCTCATGCTCATGCATCCTTGTCTTGCAAGGTTGCTTAATTCATTATATAAACCCTCTCAAAAGGGATTGTCATCAATTACCAAAATGGGGGAGATTGAAAGAGCATGGTTGCCCCCATATGTTGTTTTGGTAATTAATGACAATCTCTATGGACTAATTTGTGCTTTGAGTTATATTTGCAGTGTTG
This sequence comes from Puccinellia tenuiflora, assembly GCA_012064385.1. Classification (NCBI taxonomy): domain Eukaryota; kingdom Viridiplantae; phylum Streptophyta; class Magnoliopsida; order Poales; family Poaceae; genus Puccinellia; species Puccinellia tenuiflora. Next base: position 699,225 of record QRDG01000057.1, read on the forward strand.
GTCCATTAGCATGCTTTGAACTCCATATGTTGGAGTCAAGGCTAAAAGAAGAAAAGACCATTTGTTGATCAAGGCCAAGTGTTGGTCCATTAGCATGCTTTGAACTCCATATGTTGGATTCAAGGCTAAAAGAAGAAAAGACCATTTGTTGATCAAGGCCAAGGTGTTTCTCCATGAGCATGAATCAAGAGGAAGATCCTATGTTGCCCATGGAGGATGGCGTCACGTGGTGATCGTCATCAAGATAAAGGCCAAGTGAAGATATGTCGAAGAGTGCCTCTCCCATCTTGGTGTATGGGGGAGCAATATGCGAGGCTTCACCGAGCGGAGCGCAACCAAGAAAGGTGATCCACTTGAGAGGAGATCAAGATCATCATCATCTAGCTCAAGTGGAATGCGCAAGACAAAGAAAGGTGATCCGCTTGAGAGGAGATCAGGATCGTCATCATTTAGCTCAAGTGGAATGCGCAAGGCAAAGGTATGATCTTGATATAGTTTCTATTTTACCGGTCTCGCGGTGTAGTTGGGAGACCGGGTTTTAGGATAGGAAACCGTACTATCAAGAGGGGCTCTCAAGTGAGCTTTAGTGTATCGGTCGTAGAGAGCTCAAACCTTTGCATCCTTGCATTCTTGCAATCATCTTTATTGGTTCTTATTTGGCTCTTATCATGGTTTGGTCTTGGTGCTTGTCGTGCTTGTCATGACAAGACCAAGTTCACCGAAACGGATTTCGTTGCATCGTCTATTGCGTTTTCGGTGGTGGAGATTTTGCCAATTCACTAGTGAGGAAAGGTTCACACCTTCCTACCCATACCAAAATCTCCATTGCCTAATCTTATTTGGATTTTTTATATATGTGGTTTTAAGAGCTTGTTTTGATCTTCAATACAAGCTCAAGTTCATCAAAAACGGATTTCGTATGAAAGACTTGTTGCATTTTTTATTTTGGGGGTTTGCCGGTTATTCATTTAGAGAGAGATCTAACATTTCCCCATTCGGTTTTAACCTCCCATGTTGGACTATGATGTTTATATGCATAATATTGTGGTGCTCGTTGTGGTGATTTCAACGAGTCCAAGTTCATCGAAAACGGAGTTCGGTTGCAAAAGTTATTGTGTTTTCGGTGTCGACCATTTTATAGACAGACCTGGCCAACCACTTGGCCGGCCTGGCTGGGCAAATGGCCGGGGCTCCTCTGTAGAGGGCCGGCCATCATGGCCGGGCTAATGGCCGGGCTACTGGCTGGGCTACGCAACGCCTTGGCCAGCCATTTGGCCAGCTTGGCCGGCCTCGTGCTGTTTGCCTTCAACGGGCAGAATTTTACCCTTCCTATTTAAGGGGTTTCTTCCCCAGATGAACTACACTTTTTGCCCAACTCTTGAGCTCATTTTCCTCCATTGTTGCCATACCTTTGAGCTTTGCTATCTCTCAATCCCTCCAATAGTTCTTGCTAGTTTTTGAGGGAAAAGAGAGAGGAGGTCTAGATCCGCGTTTCCACCGATCGATTTCTCCTCTAAGTGAGGGGAACCCTTTGGATCTAGATCTTTGGAGTTTCTTAGTGTTTCTCCTTTGTTCTTCCTCTTAAATCCCTCCATAGCATTAGTTGCTTTGGTTGGATTTTAGAGAGAAGGATTTGACCACTTAGTGTGTTCTTGCCATTGCATTAGTTGCATCGGTTTGAGTTCTCCACGGTGATACGTGGAAGTGAAGTTGAGAAGCTTGTTACTCTTGGGTGCTTTGGTGCCCTAGAGCTTGTTCCTCTAGGGCACGTTGGTACCCTAGACGGTTGTTGATCTCTCGGAGTCTTGGTGGCTCACGGGATTTGTTGGGAGCCTCCAATTAGGTTGTGGAGGGAGGCCCAACCTTGTTCGCTTCGGAGCTTTGGTAGCTACGAAGACATTGTCGGGAGCCACCAATTGAGTTGTGGTGTGTGCCCCGGCCTTGGGCATCGAGTCTTGGTGGCTCGGTGCATTTGGTGAAGACCCTCCAACTTGTGGAGTGAGCTTCATCGTTGTAAAGCTTCTAGTTGTCAACCTCAACGGCAACATAGTGACAAGTGCCTCGCCACATTGGTGGTAAGACACAACGGAGATACGGTGTGCCATATCAAGGCTACTCGGTGTTTCACATTGGTGAACACCGCGCCGCTCCAACGGAGACTAGCTTCCATTGGGAAGTGAACTTCGGGATAAATCGGTATTTCTATATCCGAGCTTCTTACTTATGCTATTTACTTTGTGATAGACATCGAGCTTAAAGTCATATATCTTGCTATCACCTAGTTTATTATATTGCTTAGCATAAGTGTTGGTGCACATAGGTGAACCTAGCTAGTTTAGGTTTTGGCTTGATAAATTAAACGTTAGTTTTATTCCGCATTTATTCAAGCCTTAATCGTAATAATTTTAAATCGCCTATTCACCCCCCTCTAGGCGACATCCGTGTCCCTTCACCCTTGGCATAGCAACAGACTTGTTGGAGTCGTTCGACATGGCGCCAGTCGCATCGAGACGCTCTCAAATACTTTATCATCTCTCCCCCGATATAGGATAAGAGGTGGGATGGAGTAGTCGGAAGCAGCACAACGAGGTGGAACGACGATGGTGCGTGGACGCTAGTAGGAAAATGTGGTTTAGTTTTCAGTATCTGCTAGGGTTCTTTCGGTTGCTTCCCTATGTGGAGATTGGCGCTATGCCGACAGGGAGAAAGTTGCCGGACTAGTCGAGCGGCTCCTCGTAGCGGGTGATGGTGCTCTCCTTTTTATGGTACTCCGAAGGTCGAACATGGAGGGTGAAATTCTTGTCGCCTACCCTCCAAATAAGCTCGGTTGACCCTAGATCTGGGCATTTTTGTTGATGTGCCCTTCTCCCTACATTATCGAAGTGGGGTGAGGTTGAGGTGGCCATGTCGTCGGGCTCGTTCATATATGTTGGTCGATGTGTTAAATTTTTTTGGAGCGCATCCTCAACAGCTACTCAATGATGGCGACCTATCATCCAGTTTTATTCTCAAATGGCCGTCGGGCGTCCGTTAGTTTTTGTGTTGGTTCCATCTTATTGTCTCCTTTCCAACTAGCATGCCAATGGGAGGGTCTTCTGTAGTTCTTCCATGCCGTTCAACGTCACGCTGACTCCAAGTGGTGTAGTCTCCGAAGTCGGTGTAGGTGGTCGTGGTGTCGAGCTCATCTACATCGTCGGTGGAGAAGGTGAAAGTGCATGGTTGCTTCCATGCATGGTTTTGGTAATTAATGACAATCTCTATGCACTAATATTTGCATTGAGCTATATTTGTAGGTGTCCATTAGTTTGCTTGTCTCCATTTGTTGGAGTCAAGATCTTGCTTGTTCTCCATGTGTTGGAGTCAAGGTTAAGGGAAGAAGATCATTTGTTGATCAAGGCCAAGGTGTTCGTCATCAAGATAAAGGCCAAGTGAAGATATGCCGAAGAGGTGCTTTTCCCCATCTTGGTGTATGGGGGAGCGTCATGTGATTCTTCACCAAACGAAGCGCAATCAAGAAAGGTGGTTCGTCTTGAGGAGATGAAGATCGTCTTCATCGACCTCAAGTGGATTAATGCGCAAGGCAAATGTATGATCTTGGTAGGGCTTTTATTTTACCGGTCTCATGATCTTAGTTGAGAGACCGGGTTATAGAATAGATAGCCGTACTATCAAGAGGGGCTCTTGACCGAGTATCGTGATCGTATCGTTCGTGGAAAGCTAAAACATTTGCATCCTTGCATCCTTACAATCATCTTTATTGGTTCTTATTTGGCTCTTATCATAGTGTGGTCTTGGTGCTTGTCGTGCTTGTCATGACAAGGCTAAGTTCATCGAAAACCGTTTTCATATGCGTCTTATTTTGCATTTTCGGTTTGGGAGATTTTGCCGGTTCTTCCGTGTGGAAGGTTTCACCCTTCCAACCCTCCGCACAATCTCCTTTGCTTGTTTTCATGTTTTCAGTTTTTGTAGGGTAAGCTCTTGTCGTCCTCTTTCCAACAAAATTGGATTCACTCGATTCGGACTTCATTTGCAAAAGTTATGGCAGTTCTGGTTTTCACTGTTTTGATCTAGCCCGGAGATGGTCCGGAGTCTCCGGTCACACCGAAGTCTCCACCCCAAATGACCGGAGTCTCCGGTCCCCTACTTTTCGCTGCCAAATGAGTGTGTGTGGTGTGGTACTGGACTGGGGTCCGGAGGTACCCCGGAGATGGACCAGAGTCTCCGGCCCACCGGAGTCTCCGGCCCAAGGGACCCGGAATCTCCGGCCCCAGGCTTTTCTCAGCTCTTCTGCGTTTTTGTGGTGCGGCACTGGATAGGGGTCCGGATCACCCTCGGAGAGTGTCCGGAGTCTCCGGCCAGGCCGGAGTCTCCGGCCCTCGGGACCGGAATCTCCGGCCCTCCCCGATGATCCCGCCACCCGGAGCCTGGCCGGAATGTCCGGCCAAGGCCGGATTCTCCGGCCTGAAAAGGCCCAACGACTAGTTTTTGGGGAGGGGCTATAAAAAGCCCCCTTCTTCCCCAAGAGCTGGCTGCTCACTTTGCTCAGCTCATTTCTTCTCTGCTCCATTGTTGCTAACCTTGTGAGTTTGATTCCTCTCAATCCCTCCAATGATTCTTGCCTAAACTTAGGGATTCAAGAGAGGAGATCTAGATCTACCATTCCACCAATCAAAATCCCCTCTAAGTGAGGGAAACTTGTGGATCTAGATTTTGGGGGTTGCTTTGTGTTCATCCCCTTTGTTTTTCCTCTCTTATTCCCTCCATAACATTAGTTGCTTTGGTTGGAATTTGAGAGTGAAGGATTTGACCACTTAGTGTGTTCTTGCCTTTTGCATTAGTTGCATCGGGTTGCTCTCTCCACGGTGATACGTGAAGTTGAAGGTTGGGAAGCTTGTTACTCTTGGGTGCATTGTGTTCCCAAGAGCTTTGTGCCTCTTGGGTGCATTATGTACCCTAGACGGTTGGAGGTGCCGCGAAGACTTCGAGTTGTGAAGCTTCGGCATGTTTTGGGAGCCCCCAATTGAGTTGTGGGTGTGTGCCCCAAGAGAAGTTGTAAATGGCTCCGGAATCCGCGTCGAATGATTCCGATAGTGGAAGGTGAACCAAACCCTTGGGTGCGGTTTATCGGAGAATAGGGTGAGTCCTTTGTGGCATCTTGAGTAGGCCTCTTGTGGCGAGCTCACACCCCTCCAACGAGACGTACTCCTTAACAAGAAGGAACTCGGGAATACATCCTCGTCTCCGCGTGCCTCGGTTATTCCTATACCCGAGCTTTACTTATGCAATTTATATTGTGATAGCCTTCGTGCTTGAAGTTTGTCGATGGTTTAGATCAACGGTGAAGATACGGGACTATGTACGCGTGGGCATCGTCGATGTGGGTTAGTAGACGAACGACACGGGAGAAAGGATTTATACAGCTTCCGGACCCGGGAAACATCATCCGGTAATATCCCTACGTGCTGTTTGTGGCTAGGTTGTATTCCTCTTATGGTGGAAGTCGCCGATGAGGCGGCTCCTCTTGTCTAGATCTGTCTGATCCTCTAAGTTGTCTCTCTTGGTGCTCCTGGCTCCTCCTTATAAAGGTGGAGGGCCGGGTTACAGGTAGAGTCCTTTTAGGACTCGGCTAATCTATTACAAGTTGGAAAGGTGAGTCCTTATCCTATTATGACTGGAGTCGGCCTGCTGGGCTTCCTCCTGATGGGTCTCGTTAGTACTCCTTGCGGGTACCCGTGTCCCATATCCACGACAGTAGCCCCCGAGCTTTCGGATGACTTGTAGAGTCATGCGGAAGGTCTTGATTTGTTGAAGAAATGGGACACAGAATCCGTGCCGGGTTCTTTGCCGGCTTGTAGATGTAGCGCTTTGCCGAGTTGTAGACGTCGATGATGTCGCGGCACCCGACTTCAGCATTTGCCGAGTTGTCGATGTAGACTTTGCCGGGTTGTCGATGTAGATGTTGCCGGGTTGTCGTTGTAGATTTTCCTGAGTTGTCGATGTAGGCGTTGCCGAGTTATCGATGCAGGCGTTGCCGAGTTGTCGATGCCAGCTTCGCTGGCCGACTCGTTAATGCCGTCTTCTCCTGCCGACTTGTCAATGCCGGCTTCTCCAGGCGACTTGTCAATGCCGGCTTCTCCAGGCGACTTGTCAATGCCGACTTCTTCTGTCGACTTGTTAAAGCCGGCTTCTCCGGCCGACTTGTTTTGAAGTGAGTCGGAAATTTTCTCCGAGTCCTTTTGACGAGTTGTATGACTTTGCTCGAGCTTGTTTACACTGGTATATGTATAGCCCCCAAGCGCCAAGTTGTTAACTTGTGACGGCTTGGAGCTTGTATTGATGACTCATAACTTCAGATGATGTAGCCCCCGAGTGCCGGGTCGTTTGCCTGCGACGACTCGGGACTCCTTGATGTATAACTCACAACTTTCAGATGATGTAGCCTCCGAGTGCCGGGTTGTTAGCCTGTAACAACTTGAAGATAAAAACTTTTGGAATTTGATTACTGCTTAACTTGTAGAAAAACCTGATCCGTGAGTAGCCCCCAAGCGCCGAGTTGTTGGCCTGCAGCAACTCGGAGCTTAAAACTTTTTGAACTTCATTGATGCCTGAGCTGACTTGGTTCTTATAACCCTTCTTAATTTTATACTGATGAATAAGTAGGCCCTGCCCGGTCTTTGCTAATTAGCAGCCAGTTTGTTGTATAGGTTGTATCTGACTTACCAGATAAAACTAAGGATAAGTTGGCATCTGAGCCAGGTCAATGAGTCTAGAACTTGGCTTTTTCCTGAAAGACAAGCCCCCAAGGACCTAATGATCAAAGTTAATAAAGGCGCACTTACTGGGTGTCTCGGCAAAACTCTTACTGTAGAGAAGCCGGCTTTATCCATTTGATCACAATAATCATGTTATAATGTTGCAGAGCTCTCTGGGCTCGTTGGTGTTGCGGAGCTCTCTGGGCTCATTGGTATTACGGAGCTCTCTGGGCTCGTTGGTATTGCGGAGCTCTCTGGGCTCGTTTGTGTTACGGAGCTCTCTGGGCTCGTTGGTATTGCGGAGCTCTCTGGGCTCGTTTGGTTTGCGGAGCTCTCTGGGCTCGTTGGTGATATATAAGCTGGAGTATAGAGACATTGATATTTTTTAGAAATCCCTTTGTGGGTGTAACTAAATATTTCCAATAAATCTGATGCAAGTTATAAAGAACTTGACTTTTAAAGAACTCCATTGCGAGCAATATATAACTCGACTTTAAAAAAATCCGGTGCAAGCAGTAGATAGCTCGACTTTGAAAAAATCCGGTGCAAGCAATAGCTCGACTTTGAAAAATCCGTTGCGAGCAAAGGATAGCCCGACTTTAAATAAATTTGGTGCGAGCTATTTGAGAGCTCGACTTTTTAGAAATCCATGGCTGGTTTAAAAACCCAACTTTGAGATTTGGCTATATTAAGCCTCCAAAATCGATTTGATATGCCACCTAGAATTTTCTGAGATAATAACGGTACTCGACTTATATTAGCCCCCTTACATTATTTAAAACTTACTTTGTAATCTTCTAGATTATCTCTGCAATTTCTTCATAAACCGAATATGTAGCTTCCGGAATTAACTCGGAATTTTAACTTTAAAGGGGACTGACTTTATATAATTTAACTGAATGAATAAAAATATCTGAAATTTAAATAAAAAGATGACTTAGCTGTTTATTTTCCGTAGTCGATGACGATGAGTCGGCGAAAAAACGAGTCGACGATCATCAAGAGTCGGACTGCTCACGATATTTCGAGTACTAGTTGCACCCGGCTTCTTTTCATATTTCCCTTTTTTTCTTGATCAGTCGGACGATATTCCGTCTGCTTTTTCTTTCGTTGAGGTGAAGCAACAATCATAGCTAGCTCGATTGGTATTTTTTCTCCTTCCATGATTACTTGCCTCGATCCGCGTGATAATGGAAGTAGCACTCGGTTTGTCCACTCTTATTTTCTTTCTTGCTGTTGTACAAGACCAAGCTGACCTTCTCTTTCCTTAAGCATTGATGATCCGATCGTTGTACGACTCGAAGTAGTACTAGCAGCCCACGAAGCGGGTGTGGATGTGGCTTCTTCTGGAACTTTGTTCTGGACCTTGGAATCTGAGTCGTTGACGTAACTTAATAATTGTAGTCGGAGACATCGTGAACACGAAGGTCGGCGCGGAGGTAGAGGCCGGCCGGGACGCTGGATGCCAGTGCCGACGCGGAAGTTGATTTGGGGAGTAAGCCGAGATGCTGCAAGCCGGCGCGGAAGTGGGAGTCGACATTGATGCTTGATCCAGTGGATTTGATTTAGCTGTATACGAGGGCGATGTTGACGTCGAGCCCCCGCGGCCACCGTGTGGATGAAGAATTTGATGCGTCCGAGTTGCTTGACCGATGCGGTGATGAATTTGTCGTCGTTGTTGGTGAAGATTGGACCCATCGAATTGTGAATCCACGCGCACTTAGCCCCACGGTGGGCGCCAATGTCGATGGTTTAGATCAACGGTGAAGATACGGGACTATGTACGCGTAGGCATCGTCGATGTGGGTTAGTAGACGAACGACACGGGAGAAAGGATTTATACAGCTTCGGGACCCGGAAAACATCATCCGGTAATATCCCTACGTGCTGTTTGTGGCTAGGCTGCATTCCTCTTATGGTGAAAGTCGCCGATGAGGTGGCTCATCTTGTCTAGATCTGTCTGATCCTCTAAGTTGTCTCTCTTGGTGCTCCTGGCTCCTCCTTATAAAGGTGGAGGTCCGGGTTATAGGTAGAGTCCTTTTAGGACTCGGCTAATCTATTACAAGTTGGAAAGGTGAGTCCTTATCCTATTATGACTGGAGTCGGCCTGCTGGGCTTACTCCTGATGGGCCTCGTTAGTACTCCTTGCGGGTACCCGTGTCCCATATCCACGACAAAGTTCATATCTTGCTATTACCTTGTTGCTTGAATTACTTAGTATAAGTTGTTGGCGCACATAGGTGAACCTAGAATATTAGGTTGTTGGCTTATTAATTTAAACATATAGTTTTATTCCGCAATTATCAAGACTCTAAATAGAAAAAGGTTTAATCGCCTATTCACCCCCCTCTAGGCGACATCTCGGGCATAACTCGTTCTTTCAGAAGGATCCAGCGGCATTCTACACTTTGTCAGGGTCTTTTTTTTAAATGCTAAGAACAAAATTTTATTTATGTTTCTATAAAGGTTCTCTATGTAATGTAATGTGTAAAATCCAAAAGCACGAACATCACAAAACCAAACAAATGCACCTTTCACGGGCGCAGGGCACGGACTCCACCCCGGAACCCAGGCCTTTGTTATCAACTCCGCTTTTGCGCCGCCCGTTCCGACTTTCAAGTCCGTAGGTAGCTCACCATACAGGGAGCCAAGCAGCCTCCGCTGCTTTCCCTTCCACACCACACCCCACTCCCCAACCGCTCCCACCCACCTCCACCGCTCCCGTCCCTCCCCGCTCGCGAGGCAGATCTCGCCGTGACCACCGGCAGCCGCAGCCAGATCCCATCCGCCCGGCCGCCCGCCTCGCGAGGATCATCCATCCGCCGCTTCCTCACCACCCCGCGGACGCTTCCCTCGCCGTACGCTCGTCGGATCGGTGAGTTGCGAAATGGCGCTCCGTGCCCGTGAGATGTTTTGACGATTTTTTTTTGTTTGGCGGTTTTGTCTGATCCGTGGCGGTGCGATTCCTCGATGCAGCGTGCGTGTACGTGCTCCGGTGCGGAAGCGGTTCGGGGATTCGAAGGCGAATCTGAGAGGGAGGGCGCGCGCGTCCCATTTCCTGCTCCTGTGGGCTGCGATCTGTTCGTTCCTCGGCTGTAGATCCGCGAAGGTACCTCCCGATCTCTAGATCTATGCTTCCGCTAACACCCGCTCTGTATCGTGTAGTTTTACCATTTTGCACGGCGAAAGCCTAGTTCTGCATGTGAATGTTTCCACCAAAGTCGCTTTTTTGCCAACTTGCAGCCTAGTTCTGTGATAGAAATCATAGAATGCGATGTTTGATGTGCATTTCGTTTGTTTGGCACCAGGGCTCGGTTCGATCTGACAACACGTCTGGCCAATGGAGACTCTCGTCATCTCGCAGCAGCGCAGCCACCACTCCGGTCGCCGGAGGAAGCCATCGCAGCACTTCTCATCGCCCCATCCCATCCGCGGCTACCACCACCAAGCGGCCTTCAACTGCCGCGCCTTCCACTCCAGTGTCAGCATCGGCATCCTGCCATCCCCGCCCTCGCCACCACCACCACCGCCCCCGGCGGCTCGGACCTACTACTCCCCGGAGCCCAAGACACCAAAGCAGCAGAACAACGGGAAGAAGTGCAGCCGAGCTATCCCTATAACTCCATCAGGATCTCCTCCTTCCCGGCCCGAGCTTTGGGCTGGCCCGGCATACTCCAACTCGCCGCCGCCCAGCTCGCTGCCGATACCCAAGTTCCCGCTCCACCAGAAGCGCAGCGTCTCGCTTGAGTTGCCACCTGCTGACAGATCGGATCATGTGGAGGTGCTTGTGCACGCCAAGTCAGCACCATCGACACCCACTGCTGGCTCAGCTGTTGGCTTCTTTGGTGAAAATGATACTGCCATTGCGACGGAGAACCTGAGGAGGATCCTCAATTTGGAAATCGCCGATCACTGAATGATGGGCATCACTGTGTACATAGGTCATCAATCAGCAGCTAACCTTGGTACCGTGTATAGAGTAACTTAGGATAGCAGCCTTCCACCTTAGGTTCTGCATCAATAGGAGTATTGTTAGGTGGGTTAGCAAGCATATCAAGACTTCTAGGAAACTGCTGTGAAGGATGAGGTGGTGGTGGAGACTGTTAGGGTGGATTGAGAGCACAGCAGTTTCTGAGTCACCTTTGTAGCTTGTAGTCACCTATATAGGTATTTGTTCTTTAGGCTTCATTTCCACCCATGGGTATTCATCATCATCCAGTAGTGATAGTCTGCATGATCCTAGCTAGTAGGAAACTGCATCAGGCAGGGGTAGGGTAGTAACTAGTAAGTCAGTATTGGTCTGTTGTCAGATAACTGGAGTTTACTCTCTGGTATCTGTTCCTGTGTTATACATTCTGTAGGATATCTGCATCTTATTATATTCTTATGATACATACATTCTACCTCGCCATCTTGACACTCCTCTAGTCATACCGACTTCTCAGTGTTCTGCAAAGAACACAAGGATCTCCCCTTACTGGCTCTTCTGTATTTTTTGGAATGAAGAGGCTCAGTGGAGATTTCAAGAAGCCCCCTTCCAATGTCCTTTCTCCGTCATCTGTCTGCTAACTATCTGTCCACCTCCCCTTCCCCTCCAGTTTGTTCCGTATGTAGCATGTCAAATCCCCCTCCCCTGCCACATCCAATCTTCAATTCATCCATAAGCTAGAGTTCCATCTAGCAGCAGGGATGCATCTGTTCTGTCACCCTGTATCCATGGTCCTTGTTCATGGAACATGATGAGGATTCGACTTCGGTTCGTATGTTTGATAAAGGATGCGAGACTCCAGATTTCAGAGACCTGCAAGCGTGCAAACCATAATAGGTAATTATATCTTTGCTGCTCGTATAACCTTACTTTGTTTATTTTTTCGGTTAATACTAATGTATTTTCTGTGCTGTGTTGCTGCAGGTTTGCTTCTCCAGTGCAACGTCATGGCACATGTACCTGGGGTTCAGATTTACCTAAGTTTCAATAAATAAATCCAGTTGCATGTTTCCTTCGTAGTTAACAAGCATCAGGGCAGCGTATGATAGATAGACTGATCCATCTATGTAATGCCTGCTTGGCTAGGTGTTTCTGGTACTGTTTAAACCTTCTTAGTATAAGGTTAGTGGTGTTTCACTTTATTAGCAGATGTTGCTGCTTTGTCAGCGTGCCGTTTGAGCACATAAATGCTGGACCTTTATATCAGCGTTAATTCTGTGTCCTGGCATTGTTGCTGTTGACCATTGTGAGGATCAGTCATGTTTTACATAATCTGCCAGTTGGTTTTTATGTCTCAGCTTTTCATCTCTGTGTGCCGTGCGTGTGATTTTCTATCATCTTCTGATCTATGGTTAATGTACTCGCATGATTGATACGTGTGTGAAACGCGTAGTAATAGAAAGCTCTCTGAGATGTTGCTTTTCGGCGATACATAATCTGCCACTGTTTGGACTTGGCCAAACAGGCATGAGGCATTCTGCTGCTTGTCAGCTGGCTTCGGATTGTAAAATCTACTCCGTACATATTAATGTAGGGGCTTGCGATGATATTCTCGACAGTGAACATACCATGTCAGTTTAGCCACACACAATCATAATTATAAGCAATGTGACTGATAATCAGAATCAGTGCGCGCCAAGTTAAAGCCAGCAGCAATAATGCTTGGCGATTTCCCAAGATGTACACAGGGCATATTCGAGCCCGTAGCCGGAAGAAACAACAAACAAACGTATTACTCTGTACTAGTAATAGCTAATCGGCAGATACCTGATGGGTAATCACAGCACGTAACAGATGAGGCGAGACGAGGAATCGTCTGAACCAAGAAATGTTCTCGAGTTCGTTTCGTAGAGCCGAAGCTTCAGCAAAACTAGCAGTGATCCTGCTAATGCAGCTCCATCTAGCTAATATTATTACATCACATGAGCCCCTAGCTTATTACTACCTCCGTTCCATAACATTGTGGAACGGAGGGAGTATTAGCGATCACCACGAACGAATCTCACCCGCGTCCATCTTGTTCAGGGTTCACATTCAGTAGCTGGATGGCATGGCAGCGCTGAATCCACTCGTCGCCGGTGGCACATCGTCCATCATGCATGCCCCACGCGGTCAATCGCTCCGCCTCGCCTCTCACTTGGACAGTCGTCGCCGGAGCAGCATCTGACGCATGCCGTCGGCGACCCTGAGCGCGGGGTCCTTGCTCCTGCACCAGCCGCCGCAGAAGGCCATGTGGTCCCGGAGCGCCTCCTCCATGCCTCTCTTCCTCTCCTCCTCCCTCACCGCCTCCGAGCACAGCCCGCAGAGCCACCGCCCGCCGAAGTCCGCCTTCACGGCCACGATGTAACCCCGGGTGCAGTCCTCCCTCAGCTCGCAGCACTCGCACTTGGCCGACTCCACCTCCATCGCCATTGACGCACGCCCTTGTTAGCTAGCTAGCTAGTGCAAGTGATCAGTGTGGAGTGGTGGAGCTTAGTGTGGGAGACAGGCAAGTGTAAGAACAACGCACGCGCCGTGTGTTGTATTTATGGGAGGAGTTGCATCGACAACCCAAGCGCCATCATTGTGGCTCACAGCTGCTTGATGATTAGTGAGGCTTAGTTTTCAGTGGCACTGTGCCATTTGGCTTGATTTGGTCTGATTGGGGCATTGCTAATCATCTCACTTATGGAAAATCTTTGCAGGGGTCACAGTGTGCAGCATGTTGCATGATGTGATCTCTGGGATCTATACTTTCCTGACGAACAGTACCCTAACTTTCCTCGTCTCCTGAGCAATTCACACCTTGATTCAGCAGGTGTAGGTGTTTTCGGATTGCTTTAAGGGAGCCGACTAGAGATCACTTAATTCTCAGTTAGGTGACGTCATCCAATCTATAAGTTGCAAGCATGTGCAGCTCCCCGGGTCTAGTTTTCAGCGACACCGTGTCACTGGCGTTCGATTTTGCATCTGGACAAGCAGTGCTGATCAGCTCACTTATGGAAAATCCTTGCAGGGGCTACAGTGTGCAGCATGTCGCATGATGTGATAAATCTTGAGATGTATAGTTCCTGATGAACAGTACCAACTTATACATCTTCTGACAACTCACACCTTAATTCAGTTGGAGTAGGTGTTTTTGATTGCTTACTTCGCTTTAAATTTATCTTTTACCCTGAAATTTCGTTTGCAAGAATTCAGAAAAGAACCTCTTGCGATGTAATTCCAGCGCAGAATGAGCAGGAAGACGGACATGAATCATCAAGGAGATCTCTGCGATATTCTTGTTCCCTGTGTGCTCCATAAAGCTTGAACACAAACCTTACGCAACAACTTGCTCGCTGTCGACGGATCTAGGACCACCTGGCAGCAAAATTCTCTTCGTCCCTTCTGCTAGATTACGGGGGGTCGCTGTTCATAGTACTACGACACAACTGGCCTTGTCGGATGGGTTGCTTGGTGGTCGATTTCCGTCTGATGGCCCGCCCGCCAGACGCCAGTCGGATCCATGATGAACCAACACTCATTTGCTCGAGTTGTTAACAAACACCATCGGTTCTTTGACAGATCAGTTTAGCTCCAAGAGAATTGAGTGCTGGCTCAGCGGTAGGGGCCGCTTGAACCTGCATGAACTGTCCATGGACTCAACACTCAAGCTGAGTGCCAGTAATGCAGGACCCTACCATCCGTGCCTGCTTCGAGAGCATGTGTGGTCTAAACTGCACGAGTGCAACTGCATCAGGTAGTGTATATCACAGGTGGGTTTGTGTACTCTGTGCTGAGAATTATTATTAGCTGCAAAGGTTGGTGATACTTACTGTTGGTGTCCATTTGTGCAGCTGTGATGATGATCAATGGAGGGTGGCAAACTTGAGAACACCATCTGTCAGTTTGATGATCTCTGAACACACTTCACACCGTTGCTTGTCCTACGAACACGGAAAGGCAATCGTACCTCGAAGAAGTAAATATATGTTGTGACGCCATCTTTGATTTACTGCGGGTAAGTGTAAGAGTACCACTTGGGGCACCCGACAGAGATGAATGTTCATCTTGCAAGGAACTGAAGAAGCAATGATGGAGTAAAAGAGGATGAGGAACCAGAGAAAAGAGATGCCAATTGCCAGTGAACCCCCACCTTACTTGTATCTATCTGAATGTGAGCTCTCTGAGCCCCGGTATATGTTCTTCCATTATGAGTTTAAACAAGGCAAATGCTGCTTCGCATATTCTTTTACCAATAAGATTCTGTGCGAAGAATGCATATGATCAAATCAATCAACTACTCGTACCTAAATGATTTGTTCTCACGTGCTTCTTGTCCCTCCTCCATCGCACTCTAGACGCCAGAGACCAAGCTCTACTGATTGCCACGTGAGAGCCACATGTGCCTGCCCTCTGCCACGTACTAAACAGGCTATTTTTTTGTTTTACAAAATGTACTGAACACGCATTCGTTTCTAACTAAATCGTCATATACACATATATACCTGAAACCTGTTACGCCAAGCACGCACGAACTGAAGATAATCTACCAACGTGAACTCTGGCTTGATTCCCTCAGAAACGCAACTAGAATATTAACCGCGAAGCAAAATAGCATGAGTAATATTTATTTGTTTCCAAATCAAAGACTAATATTTTTCTGTTACCGGTAGATGAGAATAACAATCCTAGCCTGATAGAACCACATGACCCCAGGAGTATAACAGGGTATAAACACAAACAGCAGACACGGAAGACAACTACATTCAGATATCTTTTCAACAACAGGGATATGGTAGCAGCACGTCCACCACCCATCCCACACAGTCAACAGCATCCAGTTCACGACGCCCTAATAAACAGGGAGATTCAGCAAACACTAGACACATTCAGAATTAGCGAGGGCGAGTCGTCCGAGGATTCGAGAGCACAAAGAGGAGAGAGATGCCCTGGAAGTTAGCTCCACAAGGGCGATCCCAGGTTATTCAACCAACAGCAATGGCCCCTACAGAAAAGATAGTTTTGTCAGCCATACAAGGCGATGGCGAGGGCGAGGCTGGTTGGTTAGTTAGTCCCAGCCCGTTGCAGGGATGCTCGACACGTCACCCCAGCCAGGAGGGAAGGTGTACTTCTGCACATAGGCATCGTCGACCGCACCCTCATCGTTGCCTGAGTGCTGGCCAGACTGCACGTCACCCTGCCCAGCCTCTTCCTCGACATGCTGCTGCAGTGTCTCCTCCTGAGGTTCTGCTCCTTCGGTGGGAGCTGAATGGTAGTCCTCATCTGGCCTCTCCTCTGACCATTCCAATACTTTTTGGGTGGGAGATGGGGCGCTGCCATGCCTGAAGCCACGGTCAGAGGGTTCTTGGTTGTACTCCCAACCAGCAGCAGGTTCGTCTCGGGTGTCACCGTATCCTGAGTATCCGAATTCTTCTTCTGGTGGGGGAAGAGGACATCCTTGGTAGGAACCATTGTCTGCACAGTACCTCAGGAGCTTATCCCAGTACCGATCCTGCAGTAGTGCTTATTAGATTCACCAGAAACAGAGAAGGGGCATGATGCAAGAGGTGAGCACGTACAAAGGAAATAGCTAGAGTGATACAGCCAACACACCTTAGTGATGATGTGAGGGTTTCCTACTATGATGAGCAACGATCTGGCACGAGTTATTGCAACATTGAACCTTCGATGATTGGTCAGGAATCCCAGGTTGAAGACTTTGTCAATCTCGTTATGCTTTACGGTTGACCTGACTGTTGAGATGATGATTATTTCCCTTTCTTGGCCCTGGAATTGCTCAACACTTCCGACTCTAAGGTCAGGCATCTCAAATGTCTCTAGGGCCCTCTTTATCTTGACAACTTGTTGACGATATGGAGTGATGACTCCGATATCAGCTTCACAAACATCACCATCCCTTGTCAGAGTCCTGATGATACTTACTACTTTACTAGCTTCGATTCTGTTGAACCATGATGGATTGTTGCCTTCTCTCTCATCGCATCCCTGAATTCCAACAAAAAGAACAGGGAACGACTTGTTGGGAAGACTAATGCAATCATAGACAGATGGCACTTCATCTCCCTTGCAAGCAATCAGTTCACCACCGTAGAAAAGCTGTGATGGTAGCTCTAGAATTGCTGGATGGCACCGATAGTTCCTCAGTAACTTTGTCACGTAGTTTGGATCCTCTGAATGGTACTGCTCAAAATCAGAGAGCAGCCTCTGCAGATACGATGTCCCCAAACCATCATTATTTGCTTGTTTACAAAAAACCACCGGCCCTAATTGCTTCGGATCTCCTGCTAATACAACCACGGTGTCTCTTCCACACAAACTCGACAAAGGAACCATTGCCTCTGGTTCAGAAGATTGGCCAGCCTCATCCAAGAAAATGTGTGTGAAATGCCCCCGACGAATACCCTCGGCCTGTAGGGTTGCTGAACTCATGTAGGTTGATATAACTATCTTGTATCGCATTAATGCTCGCATTGGAGGGCACTTGAACACCGTATCTTCAAAGAAGCAGAACCGGAGAAAATCAGGATTAACATCCTCGTATTGACGACTAGGAGCATTTAGCCTAAAGATATCATTTGGGCGGATCAGATAGCTAGCAGATAATAGTTTTTCCAATACATGGTCAGCAGCACTATTGGAAGCAGCACATATGAGAACATTTGCCCTCCTATTGGATGTATAGAGCTGCAAAATGGCCTCAACAAGGGTCATGGTTTTGCCAGTTCCTGGAGGTCCATATATCACGTATGGTGGAACCCCTCGGCAGCCAAGTATCATCCCGACTGCATCAGCTTGCTCAGTGTTTATGTCAGGATTCAAAGGTTTAAATGGCACCTTCTTGACACTTCTATAACGTGATTGGGAGGGAAACAGAATGTCAGGTCCGATAAGTTCTGTCTCGTGGATAGCCCGGTAGAGCCTTCTCATGTTCAATCTATTATATGTGAAGCTAACATCATACTTATTCCTGTCATGGTGAGCGATGTGAAACGAATTGTCAAATCTCAAAAATATCTCATCAGCTTCAACCCTGTGAATGAAGCCCTGAAGAATAACAAATCATGATTCGTGAATATCATTTGAAACTGAAAAAATTGTCATTAGAAATGCCCAACAGATATTTGAATGCCAAAGAGAATGCACTAACTTGGTAAGGCCGATCATCACTCCCGACATTCCTGGCGACTATAAAGTCGCCATGGACTAGCGAAGGCCTTTTTTCTGCCAAACCAGGGACCTCAAGAGACAAAAGGTCGTTACTCCTCCTTTTCATTGAGACACGCTCCATGTCATATGATCTCATCTCCTCCTGCGAGTGGGCATCTCAAGTTAGCAAACAGGGATAAAAGCTTAAATTTCAAACTACTACAGGTGTTACCTCCAAATGAAGTTCTTCCATGACTAAAAGAGTGCTAAAGAATTTCGCATAGTTTATCATGCTCAGCTCTTCAGATAGGACATCAGGTCTCTGTTTACACTCAATGAGCTCACGGATTTCTACAGGTATTGCAAACTGAGGTAACTTATACTTGAATCCTTGAGTATGCTGCCGAACCGGCCGGCTACCTGGCACGAATGTAGCAGAATCAAATTTCTTCCGTTGAGTGCCACGCCCCCTGGAATAAGGTTTATCAGAAAATAAGGCCATTGAAACAGTATCATCGGCCAATAGAAAAGCCACACGCTCAATCTTCTCGTCCCCAATATCAACGTGCACTATTGATGTATGTAAACCAATTTCTTTTGGCATACAGGACAGCCAGAGTGTTAGAGTTTGTCCAGGCTGAAGTGTACGATCTTCCACAGAAGTCAAACCAAGAAAAGCCTTCTTTGCCTCTTCATCAGCATCATTCAACGGTGGTCTCATCATTGACAACAAATAACTATCTTCTGGATTTGACGAGAAAATTCTAACACTCCACAAGTTTACAGGTTCAGAAGAAGTATTCTTTATGCAAATGGTATCTGCGGATGTCTCTCCAACAAGGACAGATTTAGGCTTGCCGTTCACAAAAGGGAAAGGAGTCGTAACATCCACAGGACCATCATCAGATTGATAATCCTGAATAGTGTTATCATTCTGATAATCCATGAACTCTACTTCTGGCTTATCACCAGCCACTGAAAATTCATCTTCCGAATGATTCCCCATCTTGAATCCTGTAATTATCAAAAATGTTGCGACAAATTAATAGTGGTCCATTGAACAAAAAGAAACATCCTGAGTAAGTATGCAGTAACAAAGCCATTCAGGGTCCTCTCAAGACCGAGATAATATGGATAGAAAGCATATGATTTATTATTATTTTTCTGTAATTCATGTGAACTGATATCATAACCAAACATTAAATACAACAACAGTTATCGTAGATAACAAGGGAAAGAGTTTCCATTGTTTTGAAACATTGTAATTTTATTTTTATCCGTGGAACTTATCGAGGAGTTTTAGAAATTTTACGAATAAGAGTAGTGATCATCAGCGTTCGAGCAAGTGTTAGCGGCTAGGCTATTACAACGCTACTCCCTGCCAATTGAGCAGCAGTCAGTTCTTAAAATATTTACATTATTTGTGAACTGAAATACTTTCCACACATAAAGGATGAGAATCATAGACTACATACACGTCGATATGAATTTCTGCGTTTTAGTTATACTCGCTACAATCCACATCCATAGATACAAATTTGCCACTTGCGACGCCTACTGACAGAGGCATTTTGTGGCGACAATATTTTCCTTCTTTGTGCAAGACGTCACACGATGACGAAACTAGGCAATTACACTACATCATGTCATATTTATAAGTGCATGACTCTTAACATCCCCATGAGAACGGGGATGGCGAGAGTGGCGTCGACCGCCCCACCCACCCAGTCTAGAAATCAGATGCCCACTCCTCAGAGTGACCGCTAGATCTCCTAACCACAATTGGGAGGGGGAAATCTATACAACCCCATCATTCCGCAAATGAGTATACTAACTAAAGCAAGACAAAAAATTCCATATGGTTGCAACAGCATAAACCGACCGTCCTCACCAAATCACAACATACTGACCAGGGGCGGATCTGCATGGTGTGCCGGGTGCGCGCCCGGAAATTTTCGAGGCTAATTGGGATTTTTAACTAATCACTGGACGAGTACAAGCTCAAACATCAAAGCCCAATCGGCAAAGACTGCGGACGCGGCGGAGAGGGCAGGAACGCGATGTCGCCAACGACTAAGAAAGGTACCGGCGACGGCGGCGACGCGCGTGAGGGGTGAGGGCCTTTGGTGGGTAGGGCGTGGGGCGGGATTCAGGGGGCAACGGTAGGGCAGGCGGAGACTACAAGTGAGATTCAGACCGGCGGCGGCGGTAGATCAGTACCGAGGAGGAAGAACAAATTAAAGGTACGGGGAAAGAGGGGCAGTGGATCAACTCGCAATGCTGCGTAAATCAAGAAAAAAATAGGAGAGCGGGAGGGAACACTCACCGGTCCTCGGAGCGAAGCACAGGCGCAGGTCCGAGAATCAGGAAGGCCGACGATCGGAGAGGCCGGAACCCCGCCGGATTGGATTAGACCTCAGCCGAGGGGGCGGCGGTTGGAGGTGGAAGAGGACTCCTCGGCATGAGCGGGTTTATGAGGGGGTTGATGGCTCTGATGAGCCTCTGAAAAGAAAAAAGAGATTAGAGGAGTCAGGCCAGGGGAATCTCTATCATCAAGCTTTGGATTTGATGGTTCCTCTTCAGATTGGTAAGCACATTGAAGAGCGTTGGACTGAGAATGAACGGATGGGATGAACATGTTATCCACTAATAACCACAAACTTTTAAAATAAAAAATGTTTATTGTCACCCATAGTCATTGTGCATAATTGAACCATATAATTTTATTTTATTTTATAGTATACATATATTGGTTTTGAAAATCCCTAGAAGCGCGGGCTTCTTGGCCGAACTTCGTCTATTTTGGGTGTGTTTGGTGGGTCGGCTCCCCTCAGATTTTCTCTCCTCATACAACATTTAGGTGTTTGTTAGGTCGGTTTTGGTCCCAGAGCCCTGCCCAACAGATACGAAAAATGCCCCAGCGCCCTGCCGAGGAGCGAAGCCCAAATCGAGCTTCACTCCTCATCCCGGCTCTCCTCATCCCCGCAAAACACTGTACCAGCACCCCCGAGCTGTGCGCTGCCCACCCGACCAAAAATCCCCTCCCATTTCCCCCCCGCACCCCTCTCTCTCTTCCCCTTGCTCCCGTCCCGTGCGCGTCACCCACCCCCGAGCTCACCCGCCCCGCCGCCCTGCCGCCGCCCTACCACCGGCCCAGAGGCTCGCGCCGCCTCCGGGAGACCATCGACCGCCGCCTCCCAGCACCTGGACCCGCCGGAGGCCGTCGACCGCCGTCGCTGCATCTATCACCGACGCCAGCGCCCCCCTCCGCCTGGCGCCGCATAGCAGGTCACCGCCGCCGCCAGCGACCCTCCCCACCGTCCCAGCGCCTAGAGAGGCCGCCTCCCAGTGCTACCTCCTCGCGCCGCCGCCCCAGTTCACGAGCACCGCCGCCGGCGAGCTGCTCTGCACATGGAGAGCTCGGATGGGAGCTGATTGCTTTTTTTTATTTTGTGCAAGGACTTTGGTGTAAATTTTTGGATCTGATTGTAAAATTATTTTCTGGACTCTAGTCTCAGCCTGTACCAACACACCCGGGCTGCCAAACGACATCTCTTCTCAGCCTGTACCAACACACCCGGGCTACCAAACACTCCAAAAAATCTCAGCCCAACATGTATCATGTCAGCTTGGCCCAGTTGAGAAACCCATGTTGGGGTGACCCGGGCTACCAAACACACCCTTTGTTTTTACACCAGTTCAGCTCCGCGCGAGCACCTCATAATTGACCTTTTTTTTGTGTGTATGTGTTTAAGTGTGTATCTTTTATATTTCTTCAAACTCGATCTTGGTTGCTTCCGCATCTTGAGTCATCGCCAAGCATGGCCTCCCTCTCCTCTTGGGCATTTAGGTGACGTCTCATCAGTCTCCGCACTCTCCTCCACTCTTCTTCCTTTCACTTGCTACCATTTGTTACAACTACTGACATGTAGAGCCATTTGCCGTAATTTCGAAGACCCATTTGAGTTTTAGTTGAAAGTTATAGGTTGCAACATGAAAGCATGATTTTCACGGTTGGAAAAGAGAGGAGTGGCCATAGGGGGCTATGGGGGATTTCGATGGGTGACATGGCACCCCCTCCAAAAATATGAAATAATCTGTATCGTATATTACTAACACGAGCACATGTTCTCGAGAAACTTATAATCTAATTTGTGAGTATTTTTGAATTATGAAGATAATGTGATAAAAATGTTTTTCTTGTTATTTTCATAATTTTGAAGCACTGTGTTGAATTTATGATGTTAGTGAGACATTTGAATTGTGCAGGTAAATTGCGGTACATGTGCCATAAGATTGTAGATCTGCCACTAACATGACAACCTTTGGCTTGTACTCGTTTTTTCCATATTAATAAAATCTGGCTGTGTGCATCCTTTGGATGCAGAGGCTGGGGGCACACCCTCCATTTCGAAAAAAAATGACAACCTAAAGCTTCACTTGGCTAAAATAAAATGGATTTTTTCAAATGTGCTCCACAAATATTAATAGTTAAAAATTATGTTAACAATTTGAATTACTTTTTGGCTTTAAGCAATAGAGCGGGGGTGAGGTAATGTTATTCGCGTGGCTAAACGACCCATGGAGGGGTCGGGAGAGGTTGTTGGAAAGTGGTAATATCATTACAATATCATTTTCGCTGCTAATTTGTTGGAAGTGGCCTGTGCTTCACCCCTTCGGTTTATGCTATCCCAAGATCGGTAATTTTATCAATGTGATATGATTTGTATAACAACAAAAGTTACACCAACAAAAAGTATATAATTGATGATCTAGTGATCAGTGTGGTCTTACAAACCGGAAAGGACGTAGTAAGTATGAAGGGCTAGCCAGACGATCTTAAAAATATCATGGGCTTGGTTAGTCCTACAATTGGACGCACACTTTTTGTCCGAGTTTGACCAAGTTAGATAAGTTTTGATTTAGAGCGGCAGATGCATGTCACGCGCCACTATTGGGTCGAATTTGAGCAAGTTAGGTAAGTATTGATTCACGCCAATTGTGGCGAGATGCAGCAAAGACATTACAGTGTTACACGTGGTACCTATGCATCTCAATTCTTCAATTTTGAGATAGGCAATGAAGATACTCGTACAGGTATGGCAGGTCGGATGTCAAACAAGTACTTGTCCATACGCTATAAGTTATACACCGATTTCATCTTTCAAGATTTACCAAATATTCCCTTTTCTCTAAGCTATTTATCTCCGGAGAATCAAAAGGTAGCCCAGGCTACATGCAGGAAAACATTTTAGAATTTCAAAAAATTCAGGAAAAAAATCCAGACGATGATAATGATGTATTCTACCAACATGCACATTTTCAAGTAAAACACCTCATTATGTGAGCCACACAAAAAAAGACAAATCTGATAAAATTTGGAGGGTTCAAATTTTAGCATTGTTCACTATTCCAGATCTTTAGTTTAGTCATTTTTATACATCGTAGAATATAATATTGCGAGTTGAAAGTTTACAATTTATAGAATACGTCATTCCCCACATCTGCTTCAAATGTCGTTTATCTCTTCGAAATAAAGGGTTACATGTAGCCCGGGCTACAAAATGTTGCACTCGTCTATCTCTTCGTACTATCCGGTCCCCTTGCAATAATATTTCAGTTTGATGTCCGATGTCCGGCGGCCCTTGCAGCATTGGTCACTATAGATTGGAAGCAATTTAACGCCCATGTCACGAACGGGAGCAAAGTGATACCCCCTCTGTCCGGTGATAATTGTATGTTAAGTCACACTATTATAACTTTCTAAGTTGACCAAGTTTACAGAAAACAATACTTATAACATGAATAGGTATAACGGACGGACATTTTAAGGCGGATCAGGGTGATATGAGCATGGGGGGTGTCATATGGTTGCTCCGCGTGGCACGTTAAAATTGTGACCGGTTTACTCAAAGTGACCTCCCGACTCATACTCAGAAGTTGAGTGACCAAAGTACTTAGCTATTTAAAGTTCAGTGACCAACTAATGCGATTCACTCTAAATTGATGTTATAATTTCTGTTCCTCTTTTCTACGAAGTTGGTCAAAATTTATTTGTTTTACTTGTAATGAAGGCTAAACATAGCCTTATTCCCGGATAGAGTGAGAGGATGTTTAAACGATTTTTAAAAGGATGCTACTACGTATAAGACGCTTCAATTTGGCAAATGTGTAAGCAACGCACCATGAGAAAACAATCGTTCTTTCGCATGCATTCACACAAAAAAAAAGAATTGCTGACATCATCAGCATTTATTACGAAATTCGAAAATTTAAAATGTATTTTAGCTCAAACCGTTTATCCGATTAAGGATCCGTTTTCACTGTTGGACTAGTCGCGACGAGATCTTCGAAACTAGATCCCATATTGATATGTTTCGACGATAATTTTTTCGACCCAAAAGTGACCAAGCACTAACACATGAGTTACTAGGCTGTAGTATGTAAGTTACCACCCATGTAACGATTACATTTTGATTCGAAACTATATCCAACTTTTGGTTGTTCTTTTCGATTCTTCCGATTTTGAAGTTACCCTCTAGTTTCATAAGTGAGATAACGACAGTCAAATATATCGTGTAAGAATGGATAAATATACACTATTACACCTATGTAGCTTCATAAAGATTAGGAAGATAATTTTGTCGATTCCATGATGACAACTACACCCCCAAAACGAGATGGATTACTCCGTCACTACTAGTGGGTAACTCTATTAATTTAGGGTGGGTAACCCCATCGGTCTAGGTTGGATAACTTGGTCATTACTCGGTGGGTAAATCCATCACTACTAGGCGGTAACT
This sequence comes from Puccinellia tenuiflora, assembly GCA_012064385.1. NCBI lineage: Eukaryota > Viridiplantae > Streptophyta > Magnoliopsida > Poales > Poaceae > Puccinellia > Puccinellia tenuiflora. The sequence continues at coordinate 723,899 of QRDG01000057.1, forward strand.
TAATCACTACTAGACGGTAACTTCATTAGCTTAGGGTTGGTAACTACATCATTTCTGGGTGGGTAACTCCATCACTCTAGGGTAGGTAACTCCATCACTACTAGGTAGATAACTTCATCATCTAGGGTGGGTAACTCCATCACTACTGGGCGGTAACTTCATCAGTTTACAGTTGGTAACTCTTTTAGTCTAGTATGGACAACTCCATCACTATTGGGTGGTAAGTGAAAGAGCATGGTTGCCCCCATGTGTTGTTTTGGTAATTAATGACAATCTCTATGGACTAATGTGTGCTTTGAGTTATATTTGTAGTGTTGGTCCATAAGGAATGCTTGAACTCCATATGTTGGAGTCAAGGCTAAAAGAAGAAGATTATATATTGATCAAGGCTAAGTGCAAGTTGATCAACATACAAGATAAGCGCATGTGAAGGTATGCGAAGAAGAAGATTATATGTTGATCAAGGCTAAGTGCAAGTTGATCAACATACAAGATAAGGGCATGTGAAGATATGCGAAAGAGTGCCTCTCCCATATTAGTTTATGGGGGAGCAATATGCGAGTCTTCACCAAGCGGAGCACAATCAAGAAAGGTGATCCACTTGAGAGTAGATCAAGATCGTCATCATCTAGCTCAAGTGGAATGCGCAAGGAAAAGGTATGATCTTGATAGGGTTTCTATTTTACCGGTCTCGAGGTGTAGTTGGGAGACCGGGTTTTAGGATAGGTAACCGTACTATCAAGAGGGGCTCTCAAGTAAGCTTTAGCGTATCGGTTGTAGAGAGCTCAAACCTTTGCATCCTTGGCATCATCTTTATTGGTTCCTATTTGGCTCTTATCGTGGTGTGGTATTGGTGCTTGTCGTGCTTGTCATGACAAGGCCAAGGTCACCGAAAACGGTTTTCATGTGTCTCCTCTTAAGTTTTCGGTGTCGAAGATTTTGCCGGTCCATCTATGCGGAAGGTTTCACTCTTCCATTTAGTAGAAAAATATCCCTTGCTTGGTTTCAATAATTTCACTTGTTATTGGGTAGCATTTGTCGTCCTCTTTCCAACAAAGTTAGTTTCACTTCATTCGGACTTCATTTGCAAAAGATATGGTTTTCCGGTCTTCGATAGAAAGGTTTTACCTTTCATCTTTTGGTTTTACCATATCCTTTTGAACAATGATGTTTCTATGCATAATATTGTAGGGCTTGTTGTGACGATTCCAACGAGTCCAAGATTATCGGAAACGGAGTTCGTATGTGGAAGTTATTGCGTTTTCGGTGTCGAACGTTCTTGGAAAGAAAATTAGAAGGCGTCGCCCTGGCTGGCCGGCCCCATGGCCGGCCTAGGCCAGGCTGCAGGCCGGGTGCCTCTGGTGGGTGGCCGTTCCCCTGGCCGGCCCAGGCCGGGCAGCTCTGGGGGGTGGCCGGCCCCCTGGCCGGCCTAGGCCGGGCTGCAGGCCGGGTGTCTCTGGTGGGTGGTCGGCCCCCTGGCCGGCCCAGGCCGGGCTCTAGGGCGGGCGGTTCTGGGGGGTGGCCGGCCCCCTGCCCGGCCCATGCCGGGCTCTAGGCCGGGCGGCTCTAGGGGGTGGCCGGCCCCCTGGCCGGCCCAGGCCGGGCTCCAGGCCAGGTGCCCTGTGTGCCCATGCGTGTTGATCCCTGGCCGGGCACCCTGCCTCTCCAACGGCTCCATTTTGGAGCCTCCTATTTAAGGGGTTTCTTCCCCAAATAAACTTTAACCTTTTGCCAACCTCTTGAGCTATTTTCTCCCCTCCATTGTTGACCTTCTCAAGCTTGGCTTTCTCTCAATCCCTCCAATAGTTCTTGCTAGTTTTTGAGGAAAAAGAGAGAGGAGATCTAGATCCTTGTTTCCACCGATTGATTTCTCCTCTAAGTGAGGGGAACACTTTGGATCTAGATCTTTAGAGTTTCTTGGTGTTTCTCCTTTGTTCTTCCTCTCAAATCCCTCCCAAGCATTAGTTGCTTTGGTTGGATTCGGGTTGGAAGAACTTGAACACTTAGTGTGTTCTTGCCATTGCATTAGTTGCATCGGTTTGAGTTCTCCACGGTGATATGTGGAAGTCGAAGTTGAGAAGCTTGTTACTCTTAGGTGCTTTGGTGCCCTAGAGCTTGTTCCTCTAGGGCACGTTGGTACCCTAGACGGTGGTTGATTTCTCGGAGTCTTGGTGGCTCACGGGATTTGTTGGGAGCCTCCAATTGTGGAGTGTGACTCAACCTTGTTCGTCTCGGAGCTTTGGTAGCTAAGAAGACATTGCCGGGAGCCACCAATTGAGTTGTGGTCTGTGCCCCGGCCTTGGCGCATCAAGTCTTGGCGGCTCGGTGCATTTGGTGAAGACCCTCCAACTTGTGGAGTGTGCTTCATCCTTGTAAAGGTTCTAGTTGTCAACCTCAACGGCAACATAGTGACAAGTGCCTCGCCACATTGGTGGTAAGACACAACGGAGATACGGTGTGCCATATCAAGGCTACTCGGTGTTTCACATTGGTGAACACTGCGCCGCTCCAACGGAGACTAGCTTCCAGTGGGAAGTGAACTTCGGGATAAATCATTTTCTCCAAGTGCCTCGGTATTTCTATACCCGAGCTTCTTACTTATGCTATTTACATTGTGATAGACATCGAGCTTGAAGTTATATATCTTGCTATCACTTAGTTGATTATATTGCTTAGCATAAGTTGTTGGTGCACATAGGTGAACCTAACTAGTTTAGGGTTTGGCTTGATAAATTAAACATTAGTTTTATTCCGCATTTATTCAAGCCTTAACCGTAATAATTTTAAATCGCCTATTCACCCCCCCTCTAGGCGACATCCGTGTCCTTTCAATTGGTATCAGAGCGGGTTCTCTCTTTATAGGGCTTCACGGACTAGAGAGTAAAGATGTCGTCTAGTGGTTTAGTGCACAATGCCTCTTTAATATTCGATGGCACTAATTATGATGATTGGAGAAATCGCATGCTAAATTATTTTAGGGACATTAATCCATATATATAGAGCAAATTCTAGATATGGGTTTTTATCCTCTAGAGGATGAGGAAAACTCTTATCTAGATGCTCAAGCTTCTAAAGTGGTTTTCATGTCTTTGAGAAATGCAGTTGCTTTGTCGATTTCTCCTTATCGGAATGCTCATGAGCTATGGACCAAGCTTCAAGACAAATATGGTGTGTCCATTGATTGTGGGAATGATTGTTCTCCCACCACCTCCGGGCGTGATGAGTTCTCAACTTCTTCTACTTCACCTACATGTGGCAAGCCACAAAATAATGCAATGATGAGTAGGGATAAATTTTGCAATGATGATAGTGAGCTTCTTATAGATGATATTTCATCTCTATCTTATTGCAATGATTTATCTTTGGACTTAAACACATCTAGAACTATAAATGTTTCACATGCTTGTGTTGATAGTCCTTGTATATCTTCTAAATCGTCAAGTAGTGATGATCATGACAATAATAATGATGATGAAGAAGATGATGCTTACTTTAGTAAGAAAGGTGTAATGGTTCTTAATGCTCTTTCAAAGAATGAAAATTCTTGTGAGAACCTCCATGAAATCATGAGCACCCTTGTTGAGCGAGGGCTTACTATTGAAAATTTGGAAGCTCGTGAAAATGATAGTCTTAGCCGCGAACGTGATTATGCGAACACGATTGCGGATCTTGAGAAGCTCTTGAAGAAGAACAAACCACCAAGAAATCTCTTGAGGAGACATTTACTCTAGAGTTATCTAAAGTAAATGAAACCCATGATAGAGCTCTCAAGGTGGCTAATGGTTTGAAAATAAAAAATGAAGAGCTTGTTGTTGAAATTTTTTAGACTCCTTGAGGCTAATGAGAAATTTGAAAAGGATGTCAAGTCCTTGGAATATTCTCTTGCACATCTCACTAAGTCCCATGATCAACTCCATCTCAATTACTAAAAGAGCTTCCTACTTGTTCTCCCATTGCTATTAATGTTGATGCTTGTGCTACTAACTCTATTTCTTGTGAAGTATCCATTTTAAAGGAGAATGTTGAGCTAAGGGCTCAACTTAAATTGCTAACTAGCAATTATGAGATATTGGAAGAAAGCCATGAGAAGCTCTCGAGCTCTCATGAAGATCTTCTAGTATCTCATGATAAGCTAAAGTTAGCTCATGAGGCTATTGTTGCGAATATGCCCTAGAGGCAATAATAAAATAGTTTATTAGCATATTCATGTTTATGATAATAGTTTATTCTCCATGCTATAATTTTATTAATTGGAAACATAATACATGTGTGGAATATAAACAAACAGGTGTCCCTAGTAAGCCTCTACCGGACTAGTTCATTAGTCAAGAGATGGTTAGAGTTTCCTAACCATGGATTTGTTATAGTCACTTGATAACGGAGTCATATCATTAGGATTAATGATGTGATGGACAAGACCCAAATAATAAAGAGTTGCAATTTATCGTGTCACACAGTTTCATTGCCAACGCTTTTAGTATGCCAACTATAGTTTCCTTAGACCATGAGATTATGTCACTCCCGTTTACCGGAGGAATACTTTGTGGACATCAAACGTCACTTCGTAACTGGGTGATTATAAAGGTGGCTTTCAGGTATCTCCGATGGTATTTGTTGGGTGACATGAATCAAGATTGGGATTTGTCCTTCCTTGTGACGGAAAAGATATCTCTAGGCCCTCTCGGTAATATAGCATCAGAAAGGTTGCAACCATGTGATTAAGTGTTAATCACGGAGATCCTATATTGTGGACGAGTAAAGAGAATTTGCCAGGTAACGAGATAGAACTAGATATGGAGATATCGACGATCAAATCTCGGGCAAATTAAATATCGTGAGACAAAGGGAATCGTATACGAGATTAAGAATCTTCGGCATCATGGTTCAATCGATAAGGAACTTCGTTGAATATGTAGGAGTCAATATGGGCATCCCGGTCCCGCTATTGATTATTGATATGATCATGTCTGCATGTTCTCGAACCCGTAGGGTCACACACTTAACGCTCCGATGTAGCTAGGGTTAGCAATGAGATAATTGATGGAATGAATGAATGGTGATTCGGAGTCTTGGATGGGATCCCAGACATCACGAGGAGCTCCGGAAGAGTCCGGAGAATAAGATTCATATAAGGAAAGTGGTTTCCGGAGGTATCGGAAAGTCCGGGAATTTTCCGGTAGAGTACCGGAATATTCTAGAAGGTTCTAGAGGAGTCTAGAAGTGGGGCCCATAGGAGTATGGGGCCCACTTGGACCAATGGGTGGTGCAGCAACCTTAATGGGATGGCTGCACCAGCCCACATGGCCCAGCCGGCCATAGGAAAGGAGGGTGGGCCGAATCCCATAGGGACTCGGCTGGCTTGGGGGCCAAGCAAGCCCTAGCCAGCCAGCCCTAGGGTTTCCCCTTTCCTCCACCTATATAAAGGGGTGTGGGGGTGCGGCACACACATCCTAGGAGCTGCCCTAGCCGCACCCTACCCCAACCCTAGCCGCCGGCCACCTCCCTCCTCCTCTCTCCCTCTTGCACGGCTTGGCGAAGCCTTGTCCATGGGAGATCTACACCAAAGCTGCCGCACCACCCCTAGCCGTAGGGCTGCTGCGCCACCTCCTCCTCTCCCTCTCCTCTTTCTTGGCTTGGTGAAGCCATGCTCGTGGAGATCTACACCATCAATGCCACCACAACCGTCGTGGTGCCGAGATCTATCTAGCCACGTCATCCTCGCTTGCGGGATCAAGGAGTGGACGTCTACATCGAGCCATACGTGTGGATACCGCGGAGGTGCTGCCCGTTGTGGCACTTCATCGGATTGGATCTTCGAGGAAATACATCTACTCGCGACTAGATGAGTCTAGTTGCGGGGATCGACTAGCCAACCCCTGCATCGACAAAACGCTTTGAACGTTCTTCGAGGGTAAGAGATTGGATCTCATCTTTGCTACCTCCATCTAGTAGATCTAGATCCTTGGGGTTTATTCCGCTTGTTGCGTAGGAAAATTTTTGTTTTCTATGCTGCGACCCCTTCAGTGGTATCAGAGCCTAGATCTATTCGTAGATGTTGGTGCGATTAGAACACAAGGAGTTGTGCGCGTTGATATTTTATGGTGCTACCTTCTAGCGTGCACTTTGCGTCTTTGTGGTATTGTGAGATTGAAGTGGCCCGGACCAATCTTACTCGTCCACGCACGAGAGACCGGTTCCACGATTGACATGCAACTTGTTTTGCATAAGTGGCTGGCGGATGTTTGTTTCTCTTGCTTTAGTGAAGATGCAATTTTCAATGGAAGGCCTTTCAAAAGGATGAGTAAATAAGCAACTACTATATCACCGTTGTGGTTTTGCTTAGATTAGAACGGTTCTTTCTTGTTGACCCAAGCCATGTAAAAATTGCACAAACAAATTAGAGGACGTCTAACTTGTTTTTGCAGGGTCTGTGATGTGGTATGGCCAATATGTGATTTGTGATAATGTATGCAATGATCATGTTTGTAATCTTTCGCGACTTGCATGTCGTCGAGTACGGCAACCGGCAGGAGCCATATGGTTGTCTTTTATTTTATGTGACTTGCGTGTCATTGAATCACCATGTAATTGCTTTACTTTATTGCTAAGAGTAGCATTAGTTGTAGTTGCAATAGTTGGTGGACAACCATGGTGATGGCGCCACAATGATGGAGATCATGTCGGTGATGGAGATCATGTCGGTGCTTTGGAGATGGAGATCAAAGGCACAAGAAGAAAGGCCATATCATATCACAATTATGAATTGCATGTGATGTTAATCCTTTTATGCACCTTATTGTTATGCTTAGATGTGATCGCGATGGTAGGATGATAAGGTGATCTCTCACGTTAATATCAAGAAGTGTTCTTCCCTAGTATGCACCATTGCGAAAGTTCGTCGTTTTGAGACACCACGTGATGATTGGGTGTGATAGATTCAACGTTCACATACAACGGGTGTAAGCCAGTTTACACATGCAGAAATACTACGGTTTCCTTGACGAGCCTAGCATGTACAGACATGGCCTCGGAACACAAGAACCGAAAGGTTAAACACAAGTCATATGGACGATATGATCAATATGGTGATGTTCACCATTGAAGCTACATCATCTCACGTGATGATCGGTTGTGGTGTAGTGGATTTGGATCGTGTGTCACTAAACAACCAGAGAGATGTTGAGTTTAGTGGGAGTTCATGTAGTAATTTTGATTAAGATGAACTAAAATTATCATAAACAAAAGTCCTAAGATGTCTTTGCAAAAATCCTTGTAGATCTTGGTCGACTACGGTAGTCAGTTCGTTGCTGAAAAACTGCGTCTCGATGGGTCATTTTGTTAAGTGGTACCTGCATTTGAAAGAAGTCCTAAACACCCATGCTCAGCTCTACGTGCTAGAAGAACCAATAGGAGATAAACCTAAATATTTCTGCAAGCGATGAAGAGTACATGGAGTGGTTTTGAACCACCTACATGAAAGTCAAGTGGATGATGTGCACCTTCATGAATTCTGACCTTAGTAGAAAATTCAAGAACTTGATTGCAATGGAGATTGTTGATGAGCTGAAAAATAGTTTTTCAGCACAAGTTAGAATTGTAAGGTTCGAATGTCTGAACGGTTTTCTTTCACTCAAGATGGAAGAGAACACTTGCTTGGAACAACACCTGAGGATAATGCATGAGATACATCATCGTCTAGTGCTTGTTTGGAACCATGAGATAAATGACGGTTTCGCGATAGGTGGGGTGATACGCTAGCTTCTCCCCAGCTTCAAGAATTATGTCGGAGACTAGGTCATGGGAAGGGATTTGATCACTTTCTGTGAGTTTGTGTCTCGGCTGCGTCATGTCAAAGTGGAACCCATAGCAAGAGAAGTTGGCAATGCAGAAAGTATATATTGATATACAAGTTATAAGTGTTTAAGTCCAAATTGCAATTGTGGCGGTTTCGATAAGTATTTGATACTCATTCTGTTTTATGAAAACAGAACCTGCTGCTTGAGATTTGCATAAAGGATCTGGGAAGACGTTGCGGAATGGTGGCCATCAAGGAGTTGATGCTGGCAACGATCAGTCTCTACATTTATCGTTTTTTGATTAGAGGATTTGAATGAGTTTTTGTAATCGAATTGAGTGTGATCTTTAAATTAGTGTGTCTCGGTTTCTGAGACGGTTATTCATGTTAAAGACAAGTGGTTGTTCTATTTTCATGAATAATTCTTTTTGATGATCACGTTTCGATTATGAGATTATTGTCCTTTGTTTAATCTAAATGATGATTAGTTAAACATTTTATAAAATATGTGACATACTAAAATATCCAAAACTTAATAATGACAATTGTTTTGGTCGTGCTAAATATTGAATAAACATTTTGTTGTTTTATCAATGCGCCTTATTGTAAGGAGTATGACTAAAATGCCACCCTTTGGAAGAGTGCCATGAGTTGCCGAAAATAAACACAAGTGTTGGTTGTATTTTCAGCAAATGTTAGATGTCATTATTTTGTGTACTCCATCATAAATGATATGAGTAAATAGATGTATTTGTTCAAGTTATGATATTTGATGAGATCAAATAAAAATCTGGAGTTTAGGATATTAAGTTAACAAGAAAATTAAGTCTTTATGATTTGATCAAAAGAGACAAAATATTTGAGTTATATGTTAGTATGCGGACTTGTGAAAAGTGTTATCACAAATTACAATGTTTAGAATATTTCAAAAGCGTTTGATATGTCCTAAGATATTGTAATCACACACTATTTGATATTGTGTGGTCTGATAAAATAAAAGGGGGTTTTTCTTATTAGGGTTTATTTGTAGCATTTAGAATTATTTGATAAACACTCTGTTTTAAATAAGGGTCTATTTAATGATTTGCATTTCGCATATGAGTTATGTGAAACAGTGGTTTCAATAATTATGGGATAATTAGAAACTATTGCAAATAAAGTTTGTAGTATATTCATATGTGACTATGAATAGAGATTCCACAATGAGAGACTAAAAGGGACAAATCAATTGTTGGTTGTGTTAAATGTTTTAGTGGATTTATCGTGAAAAGGTTTCATGGATAAAAGAATTGTTGGAATGAAATTGAGAAGCTAAAAACTTGCTTGTTTATGTATCAAGTGGCACATTTAGATGCTATGTTGGTTAAAACTTGACACATAAAGGAATTAATGATGGTGATTATTGAATTTCGGTTTAGCTTGTCTAAAGAAAAGTAGGATTCAAGAATATAAAATTTTGTCAGGTTACAAAATAATATTCATGATTTACTTGTCATGTTTGAGAAACAAGACATACCTACGAAACTACAAAGAAGAAATAGAAACCTTAAATACGAAAATGACTGAGAGTCATCCTATGTTAAGTTTAAATCACAAAGTAATTGTTACTTGATTTTGTGAAAGCGTTGTTTCACATATTTATTCTTAAAAAGGGTTTGTAAGGAATAAATAAAACTTACTGGACAAAGGCACAAGAGGTAAATCTCTTTAACATATTCAATGTTGTTAACTACATGGTGTAGTTGTGCTTAAGGTCAAAAAGGATTTATGCTAGCAAAGTACTAGTATTCGTATAAAGAGTTATCGATATTAATAACTAATTAAGAATTTTGGAGGTGTCCAAAATATCGAGAAAATACATGAGTGTGATCTAATTAAGATATGTGGCGACATATGTTAAGTTAGAGCAGAAACTATTTTCCATGATCAAAATATGTGGTGACATATGTTTGAGTGGGAGCTAGTTAATCATGGTCAAATATAAGGATAACATATTTCTGAGTGGGAGCCAAAGTGGTTTCACAATTTAATATGTGTATGGTGTATATTTGAGTGGGAGTTTACAACATCTTGTTTGAGGGAAATGGAGATTTCATAAATGTTGTAAATAAGTCAGGAACCAACGTATAACTTATGAAGTTAGTCAAATATCCATGGAGATGGATGTATCTATGGAGGATAGATATATTTGATAAGCATTATGTCAGGATGTTTAACCTAAGTAAGATTTTGAAGGAGTTCAAAATAAAACAAGAGAAGAAAGGTTCATCTGCTTGTGAAAAATAGGTGAAACATTGAGTTGATAACTCAGTACAAAATGATGGTTGGAGGATATGTTAGAATTCGCTATGAATTTTTCATAGGTATAAAACATATAAGAACCATGTGTTTGTATTTGACGATATGTGACCCAAGTTCTTGGTTAGAAGAACATGTTAAGTGAGGAGTCATTTTTCATGGAGTTGAGATAATAGAATCTAGAGATTGGTAGACTTGGTTGAAGTCATAAAACCAAACTAGATTGGAAATCTCATAAAGGCAGAAGCGCAGCGAAAGAATGATCGGAAATATCGAAGTGACATGATTGTACTGTTGATTTGTGAGTCTACAACATATAGGAGTATATGATTAATTCAAGGATTAAAAGATATAATATTGTGGTTTGAGAAATTTTATTTCAAGACTGAGTGAGTTCCGGGTGCACATGCTATGAGAAAGTCCTCTTGACTGATCATACGTCATGTAGGCATGAAAGGGAAACGAAAATCTCACTCTATAACCAAATATATTATATTCGTCATATGATGATGAGATTTATCATGTGACGATATGAGGTTTATCATGTGATGATAAAGTAATGTCAAATTAGGTGACGTTAACGTTTTTGCAAAGAACATAAAGAACTGTATAGTACAGAACACGGACAAAACCTCTTCCACGAGCAAACATGATCAGCACTGAAACTCCATGAGTGTTAGACACCATGAGTGTTTGGATCGAGAAAATGTAAACTAGATTATTGACTCTAGTGCAAGTGGGAGACTGTTGGGAATATGCCCTAGAGGCAATAATAAAATGGTTTATTAGCATATTCATGTTTATGATAATAGTTTATTCTCCATGCTATAATTTTATTAATTGGAAACATAATACATGTGTGGAATATAAACAAACAGGTGTCCCTAGTAAGCCTCTACCGGACTAGTTCGTTAGTCAAGAGATGGTTAGAGTTTCCTAACCATGGATTTGTTATAGTCACTTGATAACGGAGTCATATCATTAGGATTAATGATGTGATGGAAAAGACCCAAATAATAAAGAGTTGCAATTGATCGTGTCACACAGTTTCATTGCCAACGCTTTTAGTATGCCAAGTATAGTTTCCTTAGACCATGAGATTATGTCACTCCCGTTTACCGGAGGAATACTTTGTGGACATCAAACGTCACTTCGTAACTGGGTGATTATAAAGGTGGCTTTCAGGTATGTTCGATGGTATTTGTTGGGTGACATGAATCAAGATTGGCATTTGTCCTTCCTTGTGACGGAAAAGATATCTCTGGGCCCTCTCGGTAATATAGCATCAGAAAGGTTGCAACCATGTGATTAAGTGTTAATCACGGAGATCCTATATTGTGGACGAGTAAAGAGAATTTGCCAGGTAACGAGATAGAACTAGATATGGAGATATCGGCGATCAAATCTCGGGCAAATTAAATATCGTGAGACAAAGGGAATCGTATACGAGATTAAGAATCTTCGGCATCATGGTTCAATCGATAAGGAAGTTCATTGAATATGTAGGAGTCAATATGGGCATCCCGGTCCCGCTATTAATTATTGATATGATCATGTCTGCATGTTCTCGAACCCGTAGGGTCACACACTTAACGCTCCGATGTAGCTAGGGTTAGCGATGAGATAATTGATGGAATGAACGAATGGTGATTCGGAGTCTTGGATGGGATCCCGGACATCACGAGGAGCTCCGGAAGAGTCCAGAGAGTAAGATTCATATAAGGAAAGTGGTTTTCGGAGGTATCGGAAAGTCCGGGAATTTTCCGGTAGAGTACCGGAATATTCTAGAAGGTTCTAGAGGAGTCTAGAAGTGGGGCCCATGGGAGTATGGGGCCCACTTGGACCAATGGGTGGTGCAGCAACCTTAATGGGCTGGCTGCACCAGCCCACATGGCCCAGCCGGCCATAGGAAAGAAGGGTGGGCCGAATCCCATAGGGACTCGGCTGGCTTGGGGGCCAAGCAAGCCCTAGCCGGCCAGCCCTAGGGTTTCCCCTTGCCTCCACCTATATAAAGGGGTGTGGGGGTGCGGCACACACATCCTAGGAGCTGCCCTAGCCGCACCCCACCCCAACCCTAGCCGTCGGCCACCTCCCTCCTCCTCTCTCCCTCTTGCACGGCTTGGCGAAGCCCTGTCCGTGGGAGATCTACACCAAAGCTGCCGCACCACCCCTAGCCGTAGGGCTTCTGCACCACCTCCTCCTCTCCCTCTCCTCTTGCTTGGCTTGGTGAAGCCATGCTCGTGGAGATCTACACCATCAACGCCACCACAACCGTTGTGGTGCCGAGATCTATCTAGCCATGTCCTCCTCGCTTGCGGGATCAAGGAGTGGACGTCTACATCGAGCCGTACGTGTGGATACCGCGGAGGTGCTGCCCGTTGTGGCACTTCATCGAATTGGATCTTCGAGGAAATACATCTCCTCGCGACTAGATGATTCTAGTTGCGGGGATCGACTAGCCAACCCCTGCATCGACAAAACGCTTTGAACGTTCTTCGAGGGTAAGAGATTGGATCTCATCTTCGCTACCTCCATCTAGTAGATCTAGATCCTTGGGGTTTATTCCGCTTGTTGCATAGGAAAATTTTTGTTTTCTATGCTGCGACCCCTTCAGCTATCGCTACCAAGGTAATATCTAGTGAGCCTCATGTGGACAATGGCACAACTTCTACTAAAAATGCTATAATGCCATGTGCTAGTCCTTGTAATTCTTCATCTCACACTAGTGGTAAATCATATGTTGAATTACATTTCGTGCCTAGTTGCTCTAACAATGAAGCCTCAACTTCCACTGGTACTTGTGTAGCTACTAACCTTGTAGGGAAGACTAAAGAGCACAAGGCACAAGCCACTTCTTTGAATAAAGATGTGGAGAAGCGTCATAAAGGGAAGACCACATTTGACAACATGTTGAGTGTGCAAAAATCCCCCAATGACAAGAGTGGACTTGGATTCAACTCCAATATCAAGAACAAGTCCAAGAGTAGCAATAAGAAGGGCCAAGAACAAGTCAATCATTTGGCCAAGATTGTTTGCCTCAAGTGCAAAGTTGAAGGGCATCATGTTAGGGATTGCCCAATGAAGAACAAGCCTCTTAGTGAGAAGCAACTAGGGAAGCGACCTATTGTTCAATCTCATCCTCAACCTCGGGTTGAACAAAGGCCACCTCTTAAGAAAACTCAAGTCATTGCTCCTCAAGTTGAGGAGCCTATTAAGAAGAAAGAAAAGAGTCGATATTGCTACTTATGCCGTGAGAAGGGCCACTTGGCTTCTTCATGCACTAATGGTACTCTATCCAACCCCATAATAATTGATGATGTTTATTCTCTTAGGAAGGATAGGGTTGGCAATGTGTTTGCCAAATATGTGGGGACTCAAAGTGGTGTCAAGAAAAGAACCATTTGGGTTGCCAAGCCTATTGTGAATAACCTCTTAGGACCAAACTTGGTTGGGGACCAACAAGATCAAACTTGATCAATAGGTTGTGATGGAGGACATTGGCGACTTGGCTATTATTTGAAGAATTAAGGGATCTTCATGGTTATATCTCATTTAACCAAGTCAATTGGATTATCACATATCTATCTCATATCCAATGCTCCTTCTTGCGGTAACTTATATTTAAATTATATATACATTGAAAGTTGCTTGCTCCCTTGCATGTGTTAGTTTTGTTTCCTAACATGTGCTTATATATGTTGTGCTTATTACTTACCTTGAGCAATCAAGTTTGTATATGTTAATGTGCGCTCCATATATGTGTAAAATTTGTGTTGAGTCTTTATTGGATCTTGTGTTGATTTCAATGGTCTCTTTTGAGAGATTAATGGACTATCCCATTTTGGGGGAGTGATATGCTTTGTGCACTTTGAAAGAACAAGCTATGCCCGGATGTCGCCTAGAGGGGGGGGGGGGTGAATAGGCGATTAAAACTTTTTCTAATTAGGGGCTTGATAATTGCGGAATAAAACTATGTGTTTAAATTAACAAGCCAACAACCTAATTACTAGGCTCACCTAAGTGCACCAACAACTTATGCTAAGCAAAGCAAGCAACAAGGCGATAGCTAGATAAGAACTTCAAGCACGATGGCTATCACAATGTAAATTGCATAAGTAAAAGCTTGGGTATAGAAATAACCGAGGCACGTGGAGACGAGGATGTATTCCCGAGTTCCTCCTTATTAAGGGAGTACGACTCGTTGGAGGGGTGTGAGCTCGCCACAAGAGGCCTACTCAAGATGCCACAAAGGCCTCACCCTATTCTCCGATGAACCTCACCCAAGGGATTGGTTCACCTTCCACTATCGGAATCCTTCGGGGCGGATTCCGGAGCCCTTTTACAACTTATCTTGGGGCACACACCCACAACTCAATTGGGGGCTTCCAAATTCGTGCCGAAGCTTCACAACCGAAGTCTTCGCGGCACCTCCAAACCGTCTAGGGTACACAATGCACCCAAGAGGCAACAAGCTCTTGGGAACACAATGCACTCAAGAGTAACAAGCTTCTCAACCTTCAACTTCACGTATCACCGTGGAGAGAGCAACCCGATGCAATTAATGCAAAAGGCAAGAGCACACAAAGTGGTCAAATTCTTCACTCCTAAATTCCAACCAAATCAACTAATGCTACTGAGTGAATAAGAGAGGAAGAATAAAGGGGATGAACACAAAGCAACCCCAAATCTAGATCCACTAGGTTCCCCTCACTTAGAGGAGATTTTAATTGGTGGAAAGGTAGATCTAGATCTCCTCTCTTGAATCCCTAAATTTGGGCAAGAATCATCGGAGGGATTGAGAGGAATCAAGCTCACAAGTTTGCAACAATGGAGGAGAGAGAGTGAGTGAGCTGAGCAAAGTGAGCAGCCAGCTCTTGGGGAAGAAGGGGCCTATTTATAGCCCCTCCCCAAAAATTAGCCGTTGGAAAACGCAGGGCCGGAATTTTCGGGGTTAAGAACCGGAACTTCCGGCCGGGGGCCGGATATTCCGAGGCACAGGGCCGGAACTTCCGGTGCCCCGGAAATTTCCGGAGCAAACTTCCGGGCAAAGTTCCGTACCCCCACCCGAGAGGAAAACACAAAATACTTAGGCAAAATTTTCCTAGGCCGGATATTCCGGACCAAGGACCGGAAATTCTGGACCCCCGGAAATTTCCGAGGAAACTTCCGGAGCAAATTTCCGGAACCCCTCCAGAGAGAAAAGCCGAAAAGACTTAGCAAAAAATCTCAGATGAAAAATAGGGCCGGAACTTCCGGGGCAACGGCCGGAATTTCCGGACCCCGGGCCGGAATTTCCGCCCCTCAAAAAAACTGCAGAAAGAGCTTAACGAAAACGGGCATATCTTTTGCATCCGGACTCCATTTTCGATGATCTTGGGCTCGTTGTACTCGCAACGAAAAGCACTACAAGATCATGAAGAGAAACATCATTGTCCATCATGTGAGGAGGAGGTAACAAGGAGAGAGTTTGACCTCTCTAAAAGGGATACGCCGGGAAAACCTACTTTATGAAAACCGGAAATGCCGTATCTTTTGCAAATGAAGTCCAAATGACATGAAACCAATTTTGTTGGAAAGAGGACGACAAATGCAACCTTTGTAAATGGCAAACAAGCAATGGAGATTTTGCAAATAAATGGAAGAGATAAATCTTCCGCACGGATGAACCGGCAAAATCTCCAATACCGAAAACGCAAAAGAAGACGCATATGAAAACCGTTTTCGGTGAACTTAGCCTTGTCATGACGAGCACGACAAGCACCAAGACCACACTACGATAAGATACAAATAAGAACCAATAAAGATGATAGCATGGATGCAAAGTTTTGTGCTCTCTACGACGATACAATCACGATATTCGGTCGAGAGCCCCTCTTGATAGTATGGTTATCTATCCTATAATCCGGTCTCTCACTAAACATCATGAGACCGGTAAAATAGAAACCCTATCAAGATCATACCTTTGCCTTGCGCATTAAACCACTTGTGGTCGATGAAGACGATCTTAATCTCCTCAAGACCAACCATCTTTCTTGATAGCACTTCGCTTGGAGAAGATTCACATGACGCTCCCCCATACACCAAGATGGGGAAGGCACCTCTTTGGCATATCTTCACTTGGACTTGAGAGTTGATCAACCCGCACTTAGCCTTGATCAACAAATACTCTTCTTCCCTTAGCCTTGAATCCAACAAATGGAAATCAAATCGGAAACGGAGTTCGTATATGAAAGTTATTGCGTTTTCGGTGTCGAACGTTCTTAGAAAGAAAATTAGAAGGCGTCGCCCTGGCTGGCCGGCCCCCTGGCCGGCCTAGGCCGGGCTGCAGGTCGAGTGCCTCTGGTGGGTGGCAGGCCCCCTGGCCGGCCCAGGCCAGGCAGCTCTGGGGGGGGGTGGCCGGCCCCCTGGCCGGCCTAGGCCGGGTGCCTCTGGGGGTGGCCGGTCCCCTGGCCGGCCTAGGCCGGGTGCCTCTGGGGGGTGGCCGGCCTAGACCGGGCTGCAGGCCGGGTGCCTCTGGTGGGTGGTCGGCCCCCTGGCCGGCCCAGGCCGGGCGGCTCTGGGGGGGTGGCCGGCCTTGGCCAGGCTCTAGGCCGGGCGGCTCTGGGGGGTGGCCAGACCCCTGGCCGGCCCAAGCCGAGCTCCAGGCCGGGCTCCAGGCCGGGTGCCCTGTGTGCCCATGCGCGTTGATCCCTGGCCGGGCACCCTGCCTCTACAACGGCTCCATTTTGGAGCCTCCTATTTAAGGGGTTTCTTACCCAAATAAACTTTAACCTTTTGCCAACCACTTGAGCTATTTTCTCCCCTCCATTGTTGACCTTCTCAAGCTTGGCTTTCTCTCAATCCCTCCAATAGTTTTTGCTAGTTTTTGAGGGAAAAGAGAGAGGAGATCTAGATCCTTGTTTCCACCGATTGATTTCTCCTCTAAGTGAGGGGAACACTTTGGATCTAGATCTTTAGAGTTTCTTGGTGTTTCTCCTTTGTTCTTCCTCTCAAATCCCTCCCAAGCATTAGTTGCTTTGGTTGGATTCGGGTTGGAAGAACTTGAACACTTAGTGTGTTCTTGCCATTGCATTAGTTGCATCGGTTTGAGTTCTCCACGGTGATACGTGGAAGTCGAAGTTGAGAAGCTTGTTACTCTTGGGTGCTTTGGTTCCCTAAAGCTTGTTCCTCTAGGGCACATTGGTACCCTAGACGGTGGTTGATTTCTCGGAGTCTTGGTGGCTCACGGGATTTGTTGGGAGCCTGCAATTGTGGAGTGTGACTCAACCTTGTTCATCTCGGAGCTTTGGTAGCTACGAAGACATTGCCGGGAGCCACCAATTGAGTTGTGGTGTGTGCCCCGGCCTTGGCGCATCAAGTCTTGGCGGCTCGGTGCATTTGGTGAAGACCCTCCAACTTGTGGAGTGTGCTTCATCCTTGTAAAGGTTCTAGTTGTCAACCTCAATGACAACATAATCACAAGTGCCTCGCCACATTGGTGGTAAGACACAACGGAGATACGGTGTGCCATATCAAGGCTACTCGGTGTTTCGCATTGGTGAACACCGCGCCGCTCCAACGGAGACTAGCTTACATTGGGAAGTGAACTTCGGGATAAATCATCGTCTCCAAGTGCCTCGGTATTTCTATACCCGAGCTTCTTACTTATGCTATTTACTTTGTGATAGACATCGAGCTTGAAGTTATATATCTTGCTATCACTTAGTTGATTATATTGCTTAGCATAAGTTGTTGGTGCACATAGGTGAACCTAGCTAGTTTAGGGTTTGGCTTGATAAATTAAATGTTAGTTTTATTCCGCATTTATTCAAGCCTTAACCGTAATAATTTTAAATCGCCTATTCACCCCCCCCCCCTCTAGGCGACATCCGTGTCCTTTCAGTAAGTTTATCAATTTAGGGTTGGTAACTTCATCACTACGAGGACGGTAACTTCATCAGCTTAGAGTTGGTAACTACATCACTTCTAGGTCGGTAACTCTAGCAGTTTAGGATGGTTAACTTCATCACTACTGGGTGGTAACTCCATCACTATTAGGTGGGTAACTCCATCACTATTGGGTGGTAACTTCATCAATTTACGGTTGGTAACTCCATCACTACAGGGTGGTAACTCCATCACTACTGGGTGGTAACCCCATCACAACTGGGTAGGTAACTTTATTACTACGGGGGCGGTAACTTTATCAGCTAAGGGTTGGTAACTACATCACTTCTGAGGTGGGTAACTACAACAGTTTAGACTGGGTAACTACATCACTACTAGGTGGATAACTTCGGCACTACTGGGAGGTAACTCCATCACTATTAGGTGGATAATTTCATCACTATTGGGTGGTAACTTCGTCAGTTTACGATTGGTAACTCCATCACTACAGTGTGGTAAATCCATCACTACTGGGTGGTAACTTCATCAGTTTAGGGTAGGTAACTTCATTACTACGGGGGCGGTAACTTTATCAGCTAAGGGTTGGTAACTACATCACTTCTAGGGTGGGTAATGATACGTGTCAAACGTATTTATAATTTTTGATTGATCCATGCTAGTTTTGTGATGTTGTCACATGTTTTTATTATCATATTAATCATTTTTATGCATTTTGTCGGACTAACCTATTGACAAGATGCCTAGTGCCAGTTTCCTGTTTTTGCTGTTTTTGTATTTTAGAAAATTTACTTCTGGAAATATTCTCGGAATTGGCTGAAAATTTACGGGGAATTTTTACTCGACGGAAGGCACCAGGACACCAAAGGGCAGCCCTAGGGGGCCACCCACACAGTGGAGGAGCGTGACAAAAAAGAGAGAGGGGGCCAAAAAAAATCACCGCCAAATGAACTCCTCACGCTAGTTTTGCTCCAATTTAAACCGTAACATCAAGGGCTGATTTTTAAACTTGGAGATGCACTTAATTTCTTGATTTACACAAGTATTATATTTTTCCAAGATCCTCCAATGGCCAGCATACTAAACATCGTGTAGTTCTATTTGTAATAAAAATAGGAGTTAGCCACAGGATCATCCGATGGCTAGCAAGGAAAAATATCGAGAATCAGTTGATGGCCGGATGCCTACGTCCCTATAGCAATGAAAAATATCTAGAAATCACGTTCTGTAGCTTTTGTTGTTTTCACCACCACGACACTACCTAGGGCCAGATGCCAACGTCCTTGGTCAACAAACATTTGGCCCAGAATCTGAAGGCCCAACACCTCTTCACTTCGTCGTTCCATCGTCATCTACATCGCGACCAAGAATAGACGGACCCCTTCCATGGCGGCACTGCAACTTCCGCCATAAACCCCTGAGTATGTTGAGCATAATCAAAAAAATTGAAGGGGGGGTTGTAGCCCAGTTTCACCTCTAAGGCGCTCCGCCCTTGCACCCATAGGCCAGGGGCGGCCTGCTGCCGCTGCCTGCGGTTCACCCATGGGTGGGACCCGCCCCTGCCCATGGGGAACCCCCTCGGCCCCCTCCGACGCCTATAAATTCACATTTAACCTAAAAACGTCGGGGCGGCCATTATTTTCCAGAGAAGTCATCCCGACGCGCCGTCATCTCAAACCCTAGTTCGGGGTTGATTCCGAAGCAGATCCCGGCCCTCTGCCGAAGGGGAGATCGATCCCGGAGGGCTCTCCATCGCCATGCCTTCCTCCTGGATGATTTGTGACTAGTCCCACCTTGGACCATGGGTCCATGGCAGTATCTAGATGGTAGTCTCTCTCTCTTGTGCTTCATGTCTTATGATCTTGTGAGCTGCCTAACATGATCAAGATCGATTATTGTAATGCTATGTGATGTGTTTGTTGGGATCCGATGGATTATAGAGTTATGATCAGATTGTGCATGATTCTTATATGTTGATTTATGTTCTTGCATGCTCTCCGATGTGCGTAGTTACTTTGGCCAAGTGATTGTGTGTATCTCCAAGAGAGGGTATTTATGCTAGATAGTGGGTTCATGCCCCCTTTTGTTCCTGGGCACGAGTGACAGAAACGTTTAAGAGCGAGGGTGTGCTGTTGCTACTAAGGGTAAAACAACGGTGTGAATGTCTTTTTTGATATTATTATTGCTTACTTCATGCGCTTTACTTAATGCAAATGTCTGTTGCTTGCAACTTAATACCGATGGGTGACAGGCTGGATAGCGATCCCACGGTGGACTTTTTAGACAAAGATGCAGTTGGACTCAACGGTCTTTGTTCACTGTCGTGATGCCTACTTAAATATTATCATGTTTTCTTTGTCATAGCTAGATTAAGTTTGTGTTATAATCTTGTCAATTGCCTAGCTGTAATTTGTTTACGCATCATATGATTGTTCTATTTACTTGAGAGACTCCACTAGTGAACCCATGACCCCCGGTCCATTTTTTTACATTGATTGCAACCTTTATTCATCACTTTTCATCATCATTACTCCACTGGTCCATTTTCATATTTTATCTATTTCACTATACAATTAACCGCTTTGTTTTCTGCGAGACCGGAAAGATTGATAACCTTTCCGCCGTTGGGGGCAAAGTATTTTGGTTGAGTGTGTGCAGGTCCACGTCTATTGAAGATTAAGCGCCAGAGATCTTCAACATTCACTTTGTTGTTGATTTCAAGGTCCTATTGGTTCGATAAACCTCGGTTCGTTATCGAGGGAAAACTGCTAGTTGCTACATCTAAGTCTTCGCTTGGGGCACCACCCAACTCTTCATCAGTAGCAATCAAGATCTTTTCTGGCGCCGTTGCCGGGGATCTTCGAGCTACAGCAAGGGGAGTCTCATACTCTCAATCACTTTACTTTGTTTTTGTCTTGCTTGTTTTATTTATCGTTAGCATATTTTTCTTGTTGCAAAATTTTAAAACCCAAAAAAAATTAGTGTAATCTTTATTTCAGTTTTGTTTATCTTTTATCTAGTAGCCATGTTTCCTCCTAAGTTTGGTATGAAAGATGTTAAGGTAGGAAGTGGGGATGTTGTTGGAAAGGATAATATTGAAGAATTCCTCACTTTCGTTAGCAAACTCTATACTCATGATAAAATGTCAATAGTAGAGCTAACTAATAGTTATGATTCCACTATATCTTGTTTGGTAGCTCATCTTGAGAAGAGGTTTTTTAATTTAAATCCCATATTACAGCAAATGTTTCTTAAGCTTGATAGCATGGAGAGAGGAAAGGAAAAAGATTTTGTGTTAGAAACACTTCTCCGTGAATTTGATGATATAGTTAAGGAAGCTAGGAAAATATTTGCTTGTTATGGTGCTTTTGGTTCATGTCCTAATATTCACTATTCTTTGGATGTTAGGGTTGAAAATCTAAGGAAGTACACTCGCAAAACTGAGATTGAGGAAAAGTTGATATTGCTATACCATTTAAACTCCTAGGGATATCCGATGCTTTGGAAGACAATCTTGGTTGGATTGCTCCTCAAAATCTATTCGATGAGAGTAGTCAACCAAAAAGAAAGGAGAAGGGTGATTCTCAGCCCTATATTGGTAATATCCAATGCATCTATGATAAATTTGCTAGTGTTCATTTGAAGAATGATGATGCACTCGATTTTGAAAAAACTTGATATTTGGCATTGCGCCTACCTAAAAGGCGTTAAAGAAAAGCGCTTGTTGGGAGGCAACCCATCTATTACTTTCAGTTTTCTTTTTACTTTTCTTGAGTCTTGAAGTTGTTGCCTCTGTAGCAACTTCATTGTATCTTTTTATTTTGGTTTTTTGTGCCAATTTTAGCCTCTAATGCATTGAAAGTGCGAGGTGTTGTTTTACTGTCCAGAAACAGAATTCTGTCGTTCGCTGTTCGAAAATCCAAAAAATATCTGAATTTATATTTTTCTGAAATTTTAGACAGAAAGCCTGATACTTTTATCTATCTTTCGTTAGTTTTGAGTTTTCTGATTTGAGCTACAGAAGTGCCTCGAAAAATTCGATCTTTACAGACTATTCAGATTTTGACAGATTCTGCTTTTATTTTGTATTCGTCTCTTTACTATTGTCAAATGTGATAATCGTGGGGTGGAGTGCCACATTGAGGCTTAGTGAAAGGTAGCTAATTCCTAATAAAGTTGTTTGAAATTTGTCTTGAGTTGAACACATGTGCATTTTTAATTTATGAGCACTAATCCTCTAATTAGTTTATGAGAAGTTTTGTGTGAAGTGAGTTTTTAAGTTCCAAAGGAGAGGATAATGAAGAAATTGAAGATGGATCAGAGCTCAAGCTTGGGGATGCCCCCATGGCACCCCCTCTGAATATCAAGAAGAGATAAACGCATGGTTGGTCACTGAAGTAAATTATGATGAGCACTTTGGTCACAGAACTTGCAAATTGTTACGAACCGGTCACATAACTTCGAAAGATGAGTACATTGGTTCAAAAGTGGGTTTGGCACGGAAAAATTGCTGACGTGGCGTGCTGACTGTGCTGAGGCGGGGGTTGACCTGGCGACCAATTTTTTTGCAATAACCCCCTGGATAATGCAACCTAAACAGTCCCGTCCACAGCAGTCGTGTATGGTTCATCTCCCAGATGCTGGACATGCAGGCGACGGGGGAGGCGATGGAGGACGACGCGGGCGGCGGCAGTGGTAGCGGCAGCAGAGAGCATGCGCCGTTCACACAAGTACTGCCGCGGCGTCGAGATCCATGGATGGAGGCGCCGATTTGTGGTGAGTTCGTCCTCTGTCTCCCTCTGGCCCCTTCGCCTCCCCCGTGCGATGTGTGGATGCAGGTGCTGCTGTAGATTAGGGATAATTGAGGTGTGGATTGATGTTACATTTCGCACGGATTTGCGTGTGTGTGGTTAATCTCGTTTGGGCATGTTAATTTTGACCGATTTAATTTGGGTGATTGGAGCTAGGGTTTCCTGAGGAAAAATCAATTTTTTGTGTGAATGCAGGTCCATTAGATCCTCGATTTAGCATAGTATTTCACCATGGGGTTTTTTTCTGTGGACTTGGACAGAACAAGATCTATCTGGACGAGACAGTTGACATATTCGATGAGGTGGACATGAGGAATTTCGAATGTGTGTTCATAGACAAGATGGTAGCTGATCTTGGATATTCTTGTGCCGATCCAAAGCTGAGAGTGTACTGGTGCAAACCAGGTCACACAGTTGGAGATGGACTGGTGGCAATTAGAATGGAGAAACATGCAAATATGATTAACAAAGCTGCATGAGACGACAAGAGTCTTCACATTTACATTGATCATGTGAATTTGCTTGAAAAACAGAAGTGTGCTGAGTTTATTCAGCCGCCAGAGAAGTTGCCAACAGTACTTAGTCCTTCTAAATCACAAACTAAGAAGAAAGGTAAAGAAATTGAACAAGATGTTGAACTGAATGAAGGTGATAGTGAGGCTGATGGAGAAGAAGAGGGAGGAGAGCTACAAGAAGAATCAGATGAGGGAGACAGTGACTTTGTTGACTCAGACTACGACCTTGATGATGATGAGGAGCATTGGAAAAAAATGTAGATGAAGATGTGCATGATGATTTGGTTCCAAAGAAGACTGTTCATGAGGAGAAGCTTCCAGACATTGATGTTGCAGAAGAAAATAAGATGGAAGCACCTGATGGCACTGGATCTGAGCTCACATACAAGTGGAAGTCATTTAACAAGCAGACTGACATGGCAAATCCAGTCTTCAAACTTGGAATGGTTTTCTCTACTGTAAATGAAGTTAGAGATGCAATATCAATGTACTGTGTGAAGAACAGAGTGCAGTTAAAGAGGAAGAGGAATAACAGTGTAAGAGTTGATGCAATTTGCGCAGTAGGGTGCACCTGGAATTTCGTTGCTACTAAAGACTCAAGGACTGGCTGCTTTGTTGTCAGTAAATTTGTTGATGTGCACACCTGTGAAAGGGTTTAAAAGTGAAGGAACTGACAGCACCTTTGCTTGCCAAAGAATTTTTGCAAGAATTTAGAGATGATGTAAACATGTCACTGAGTGCATTTGGTAAGAAGGTGCGGAGAAAGTTCAACATGGTGCCCAATAGGTTCAAACTTACTAGAGCAAAATTGGCATGCCTGAAGAAGATAAGGGGTGATGAGGTAGCACAGTATGGGCAGCCATGGGACTATGCTCAGGAGGTTAGGACATAGAATCCCAACTCAAAATTTATTTTGAAGACAATTGGGCCTGTGTTTAGTGCATTATATATGTGTGTTGATGCATGCAAGTGGGGCTGGTTAAAAGGATGCAGGCCTCTAATATGCCTAGATGGAACACACATAAAGAACAAATTTGGTGGCCAATTACTAACTGCTGTGGGGATAGATGGAAATGACTGTATTTATCCAATTGCATGGGCAGTAGTTGAAGTTGAATGCAAGAGTAGCTGGTGTTGGTTTTTGAGCACTTTGAAAAATGATCTCAACATAACCAACACCTCTCCCTTCACAATCATGAGTGACAAACAAAAGGTAAAGCTTAGGAAATAATGCCGGAGGAGACTCGGGGTCGTCGGAGTCGTACTGTGTCAGTGGAAATTCGGGCTCTGGCACCTCCACGGTGAACACCTTCGGGATCTCGCAAGGCTCCTTCATCCAAGTGGTCACAGAGAGGAACCAGCTATCCTTCGGCTGCATCATCTCCACCAGATGGCCGCCTAGCCTATTGAAGAACTGGCCGACGGCATCGGGCTCCCATGCCTCACGTGGGAAACGCTTGAATGTGAGCTTGGTAAGGTAGGGGATCTCAGATTCCTCACCTCGGATACCACGATGCCAGCGCCTGAAGCTCAGCCTTGCGCCGCCGGTGAAGACATGGCCAGAGCACATGACCACGCGCATGCAGTCCGCGTCCGAACGGAACCGGACCAAAAAGTCCGCCGGCGGAGCGCACACATCCACCTTCACGTCGCCGCACGTCACACCGTACTGTGCCACCAATGCCGCCAGCACATCCACCGGCGAAACTATAGGGCGGTCGCCTTCCACAGTCGCCTCCAAAGCTCGGCCCCTCCACTTCTGCTCCAACTTCGTCATGGTGCGGGTCCGGCTCAGCACACACCGGCCGTGCTCCGGGCGGAGGTCTGGCTCCCCGGTACGGAAGATCTCCTCTGGGAAAACGCGGCGGCTATCCATGGTCGTCGGTGAAGGGGATGGGCGATTTGGGGGTTAGGGTTTGGAGCGAGAGGAACGGGATGGGGAATGGTCGATTTGGGATTTAGGGTTCCCATCATGACTGATATGAGCAGAATCAGCCATCTTTCAATTTAGTCCAGAAAAAATTCATCGGGGGGTTATCGCATAAATACCAGTCCCTCCTGGGTGCCATGTGACAAACACGTGAAAAGTTTCGCGCCAAAAACCCCGCCTCGGTATAGTCAGCATGCCACATCAGCAATTTTTCCGTGCCAAACCCACTTTTGAACCAATGTACTCATCTTTCGAAGTTATGTGACCGGTTCATAACAATTTGCAAGTTCTGTGACCAAAGTGCTCATCGTAATTTACTTCAGTGACCAACCATGCATTTATCTCTATCAAGAACCATCAAGCGTCAAAGCTTGGGGATGCCCAAGGCATTCCCCCTTCTTCATCGACTATCATGAGGTCGTCTTCGTTGAACTATGTTTTTATCACTTTACATATTATGTGCTATTCCTGGAGCATCTTTTTACTTTCAGTTTTGTTTGTTTGTTTACTGGTTATATGCTTGTTGGATCCTTGCTTTGTTTGTGTGGGAGAGAGACACGCTCCGCTTTTTCGTTTCAATACTCTTGTGCTTCGCTTATATTTTGTTGAGTATTCTTAGCTACTGTTTGTTTGCTAGTAAGTTCTCGCTTTTAGTTTTTATCTTATTTAGAGCTGCTAGTAGTTGTTGTTAAACTCTCTTGTTCTTCAGTTATATTTGTTGGAGAGTTGTTATTGATAAATTTCTTGAATTGTCAAAATGACAAAATGTTATTCATGTGATACTGGAATAAAACGAAAGCCTGCATAGTATTGTAGATCATTGTGTGGATACTTGATACTTCTCATTTGTTTTGAGATATTAAGATGAATGCTTAAACTTGCTGGTTATTTGAGTGGAATTGATTAGTAAAGAAATACTGTTAAAAGCTTGAAATTGTGTGGTGTTTCTTAGTTGTTAATTCATTAAGCTAATCTTTCCATCAAAAGAATTGTTTGTGTCGGCACAGTGGAAACCAGGGTACCACGGGCCGGCCCGCCAGGGCCCAAGGAACTCTCCAGCCTAATTTTCACTAAGGACCAGGCTTCGGCCTGTAGAGGCTCTCCAAGCCTGTCGAGTCTCGACAGGGGATTTCTCCACAAGAAAGCGCCTCAAGGCGCCACCAGGATTTCGGCTAAGGACTAAGCCGCGAAGCTTGCCGAGGTTTTTCGCCTCGGCAAGGCTTCCTTCCTCTCGAAGCCAGCTCTGCCTCCGCGGCAGAGCGCACATGGGCTCTGCGCTTCCCGCAGAGTCATTGGCGTGCCAAAGCGTGATGACGCCAGCGCCTCAGTTGCCGTTCTGATGAATAAAGGGGTCAACAAAGCAGCGCCAAGCAAAGCGGACAACGAGACTTGCCACTTTGGTGATAAGGAGACCGCCTGCAGCTACGCTCCAACGGCGACGTCACCGCGGGACCCGTTCCACGCCAGCTGCGCCAGCCCACCGTCCTGGCTGGACGGTGCCTCTTTTCAGCTTTGGTGACGCTGCTCCCCTGCCGTGGACCGCGTCCATGGGCTCTACCTTTATGGTGGACTTCACCTTTATGGTGCACCGTGTCTCCTCCTTCGTCGGGATGTGGCAACCCTTCCCGCCCAAATGTTTGGGCGGAAGAGGACCAAGACGACTATAAAAGGAGGGAGGGCACTCCCGTGCCAAGGGTTCGATTCCAATTTCCCTTTGGCTAAGGCAGATCTAGGGTTTCAGCCATTGGCAGCCATCTCGAGCTCAACAAGCTCACTCTGTACCAAAAACCTCTACAAGCAATATAGCCGAGCAGGACGTAGGGGTTTTACCTCCACAAGAGGGCCCTGAACCTGGGTAATACCGCGCGTTCCTCTCTGCAGTGTTCTCCTCCAGCGAGCCCGACGAGCACCGTCGCCGTGGAACGTTGGAGGTTGTTTGACTCCGTGTTCAGCCCCTTGCTCGATTCTTTACCCCGTGAGATACGCCTAGTTCCTGGGCCTATTCTCCGACATTTGGCGCGCCAGGTGGGGGGCTGAGGCGCGTCTTCAACCTCGACACCACCATGGCTGGCTCTCGCGCTGAGCGACTCGCTCGCCGGACGGCCAGCGCTGCCACTGCTCCTCCTGCCGGCAGGCAGCGCGGCCGCCCTCGTGGAAGCACTGCTCCGGAGCGCCACGCCGACCCCGAGCCCCGCGTCGAGCACCCTGACGACGACGACATCGACCACGCTGAGGACGACCTCGGCGAAGAGGAGGCCTCCTCCCTGCCCCCGTCGCGGGACCGTGCTGCTTCCTCGCTGGGCCGCCCTGCGCCCAGCCCGGCGACTGCGCTCCTCATGGCGCAGGAGCTGCTGCAGTACCGCCCCACGCCGGCGGCTCAGGAAGGTTGGCTCAACCGTGTTGCCGAGCTCATCGGCGCCGCCCGCGTCGCCGCTCCCGCGCCGTCTCGCTCGCTGGTCCCCTCTGGTCGTGCGGGAGACGCAGCGCCAGGCGCTCCTCCTGCACCACCTCGCCAACCCGCGCCCGCCCCAGCTCCACCACAACCTGCTCCGGCGGGGCTCCTCCCCGCGACAACCGCGCTGCTTCACACGCCTCGTCGCCGCACGACTGCCAAATCGTGCAGCGAGCCCCCGAGGACGCCCGCGTCAACATCGAGCGCGGCCAACAACGCCACAACCGCGCCGTCCAGGAAGTCGCCGCCGCCGGGCGTCACCTCCGCGCCACTCTCGCCGACGGCGTGGTCACCTATGGCACCACGGTTGCGTTCACCCGCAGCCTTCGCCGCGTCGTCTGGCCAACCAAGTTCAGGCCGGACCTCCCTCCACGCTACGACGGCAAGAACAACCCGTTGGAGTTCCTGCAGCTCTACACCCTGGCCATCCAGGCCGCCGGGGGCGACGACAAGGTCATGGCGAACTGGTTCCCCATGGCTCTCAAGGACTCTGCGTCCTCATGGCTCACCAACCTCCCCGCCGAGTCCATCGGCTCCTGGGAGGACCTCTGCAAGTGCTTCATCGCCAACTTCAAGGGGCACGTACGAGCGCGGCCTCACGTACAACGATCTCCGCGGCGTGCGCCAGAAGCCTGGCGAAACCCTCCGCAAGTACATCCAGCGCTTCAGCCAGGTGCGGAACAAGATTCCCAACGCCACAGACGCACAGGTCATCTCGGCTTTCCACTCTGGAGTCACGGACGTGCGGATGCTCGAGAAGCTTGGCATCCACGACAACATCACCACCGTCGTCAAGCTCTTCGACTTGGCGGACAAGTGCGCCAAGGCTGAAGAGGGCCGCCTGTTCGTCAAGAACGAGCCTGAGGACCCCACTGAGAGCTCCAAGAAGAAGAAGAAATCCTCCGAGAAGCGCAAGACCACCGCGGTCCTCGCGGCCGAACCCGACGCCAAGCAGCCTCGCGCTGCCACTTCAGCCGCGGGCACCGAGAAGAAGGACGACCGCCCTTTCTGCATCTACCACAACAGGCACTCCCACGCCACCGAGGACTGCTTCGACATCAAGAGGCTTCGCGAGGCTCGCGAGGCTCGCGAGGCAAATGGAGGCCGCGGTGGCCGCGGCGGCGGCCGCGGCGGCCGCGGGGGGCGGCGCTGGAACAACAACTACGACAACAACTACCAGCAGAACCCCCAGGCCAACGCCGCTGAGCCGGCGAACGATAACCTCCCTGCCGAGACTCCCGAGGGCTACCAGGTGCCTCGCGGCGCTGCTTGCATCCTCGGCGGGGCCCAGGCCCCCAGTTCCAACCGCCACTTCAAGCAACTCGCTCGCGAGGTCGCGGCGGCGCTTCCCGGGGTTGAGGCCTCCAGGCCCCTCAAGTGGTCCCAGTACCCCATCACTTTCGACTCCGGCGACCACCCCAAGTCCACCTCAGCTGTTGGCACCATCCCGCTTGGTTTGCACCCCCACCATTAACAACATCGCCGTCTCCAAGACGCTCATCGATGGGGTGCAGGCCTCAACGTCATCTCTGTCGAGACTTTCGAGAAGCTTCAGGTGCCTTACGAGCGGCTCATGCCCACCAGGCCCTTCTCAGGGGTGACAGAGGGCCTCACGACCCCTCTGGGGCAAGTGAGGCTTGCAGTCACCTTTGGCACGCAGGCCAACTACCGCACCGAGCTGATCGACTTCGACGTCGCGCACATCGGCTTGCCCTACAACGCCATCCTCGCTACCCCGCCCTCGCCAAGTTCATGGCGGTCACCCACCACGCCTACAACCTCGTCAAGCTCCCAGGCTTCGGGCGGCCACCATCGTCATCCGCGGCGTGGTCCTCTGACGCCCTGTACGCTGCGCAAGCGGCCTACAAGGCTGCCGCGGGTGGCGTCCCCTGCTGACGAGGACGAAGAACCCCTCCCGAGGCCCCCCAGCGAAAGAAGAAGCAGCTGTTCTCTCAGGAGAAGGCGCGACAAAAGCAGTTGTCTCTGGAGGCAAGCGGCTCGGGGGCTAGCGTCACCATCGGCGCCAAACTGCCTCCCAAATAGAAAGCGCGCTCGTCGCCTTCCTCAGGGCAAACTCTGACATTGTTCGCATGGACACCGTCAGATATGTCCGGCGTACCGAGGGAGGTGATCGAGCACCACTTAGCCGTGTGTCCAAACGCACGCCCTGTGAAGCAAAAAGGCGCGACGTCAAGCGCCAAGGAGAGAAAAGCAAGATTTCATCGTCAAGGAAGTAGAAGTAGAAAAGTTGAAGAAAGCAAGCATCATCAAGGAAGTTGTCCATCCCACTTGGCTCGCCAACGGTGTTGTCGTTCCCAAGCACACCGGAGGAAGCCGCCTCTGCATCGACTTCACCGACCTCAACA
>QRDG01000058.1:0-109076 GCA_012064385.1 Puccinellia tenuiflora
GCTGCACGTATATCATTTTTATCCTCACATAATCTAGTAACAAGTTCTAAACATGGAGGATTATCAAGCAAAATAGGACCATCATCAAAGCATTATCATATAGCATATTTAAGCAATACTCCTCATTATCATCTTTAAATTTTTATCAATAATGTTATCATTAGGCATAGGTTTGTATTCCTCCTCTTCTTGGGGTTGCATGGGCATCCCAAGCTTAGGTTTTTATCCTCCTTTCCTGCAAAATATTAGTATTTCCGTGGCAGCAAGAATTCTTTCTTTAGGAGTAAAATATTTAAGAAACCTTCCTCAAAATACTCCATTCAATAGTGACTTCTTCATCCAAAGAATGAACCAGATACGAACATTACCAGATAAAGACAAATATAATAGCTTCCTTTTTACCTGATCCTCAGAAATACCAGGGAGCCTAAATAAACCACATATTTCTTCAATTGTCTCCACATGTTCACGTGCAGACTTAGTTCCATCCCCTGTAAATGGATTTTTCATAACTCTTTTAACATGACCATGGGAATTTTAAATCCCACTTTAGGTACCTCAGACACAGTAGTTTCAACCACTTTAGGAGCATTAGCATAAGCATTTCATATAAAGCAAGATGCAGCGAAGCACGATTCATAAATGCCATAGTAACAATGAGGTAAAAAAGTAAATAAAATTCAGCTTTCAAGTTTCCTTACCAAACTTCTTACCAATAGCGCTATGCTCCCCGGCAACGGCGCCCGAAAAGTATCTTGATGACTCCCAAGTGCAGGAGATCAATTGTAGTACCTTTCGATTAGAAAAGGTTGTCGAACCCACAAGGAGCTGAAGGTATTGGTTAACAAGAATGTAAATAAAACAATGAAAGATGCAACTGTTTTTGGGATTTTTGGTTAAAAATGCTGAAGGTAAATGGTAGCAAGTAAAAGCTATCAAAGAGAGAAAGCCCAATCCTCTATGCAGCAAGAGGACAAGCTCAAGTGTTTGTTTCAATGCTTGGAAATAAGGCCTCGGGATCATACTTTCACTAGTGGACACTCTCAACAATATAATATATTGAATACATAAATATTTCTCTTCACTATGCCCCCTAACTATCCTCCGGTTGGATACGAACACCAATCCATTGCGTAGGGCTAATAAAAGCACACCTTAAAGTCGCTTCCACATCTAGGGAACCCACACTGTCAACTTGAGCGCCCTAGATAGTACTAGACAAATACCACAATTTCATAGAGACATCACACAACAAATAATAACTCATGAAGTATTCCTGTAATCTATAGCCTAAGAGCCACACACGGTGTGCACACTGTCAACTTCGCACCATGGGACAAAGGTGACTCCGGAGATTACATTAATAAAACCACTTGAGTAGCATAATTCAAGATAAGAAGAGTAACATCTATGGATTCAACTAGATTACAAAGCTCATGATCACATAAAGATCACACCATGGGAGAGAGACATGAACCACATAGCTACCGTCATGAGCCCTCAGCCCTGAGGGAAATACTCCCTCTTCATCATGGATACGGTGGAGATGTCGTTGGGAGAGATGGAGACCACCCCGGCAGCGCCTCGCCGGAGTTTTCCCCCTCCAATCTGCAGCTTCAGGTCTCTGTTTCGTGGTTTCTGTGTTTCGGCGGCGCTCCCCTCTGGAAAATCGGGGGACTATTTTTATATTTGGTTTTAGGTCAAGACGAAGCTTCGGGAAGAAAGATCGACGGAAACGGAGCCACGAGGGCCAAGTTGGTGGGCCCCACGCGGCCAAGGAATCTGGTCGTGTGGGCCCCCCTTTTGGCCTTCGGGCTTCCACTTTTCGCGTCCTTCGCTCCTACGCTTTGTTCCTTCCAAAAACCAATGCTCGTAAATTTTCAGGTCATTTGGACATCGTTTGGGTCCCTGAAACATCAAAATATAGAAAATAGGGTTTTCTGCCAGTGCAGGGTTAATTCCAAAAAATAGGAAAACTGTGAAGTCTTCCCAAAATCATTATAAAACAATGATATAACCCTTATATGATGCAAATATGATTGAATATGAGTAATATAATGCAAAGTTCATGTATGCATTTTACATGCATCAACATCCCCAAGCTTAACCTATACTCGTCCTCGAGTATAAAGGTGATAAAACCAACATGGACTTTGCATTTTAAAACTAACAATGGATATCAAAGATGATTACTTTGCTACATAAAGTCAAATGATTCATCTTTAAAGGAATAGCAATATGCAAGATAGATTATAAAGTGATATCAAATATTCAATGCAAGGATGTTCAATGATAATTCACAAAGTGTAACATAGAAGAAAGTTCTATGGACCAAATGTATGCATAATAAAAAGTAAAAAGATCCTATAATGGTCATAGAGTACTCTTATAAAACTGAATGAAAAGGTGGACACTTTGGATAGATAGATATATATGAGTAGAGGTAAAAACATGAACAAGTTCATCTAACTTCCAAATACTTCTACTTAAGTTAATGTTGCAATGTGGTATCATTGGTATCAAGCTCTCATTACCCCTTATTATAGCATGTTTAATGATTAAGTTTAAAGTGAAAGCAATTATGAGTAATGTGCTTGACAAAGCAATGGTTGAAAGTTTCATGCCCCTTGAATATGAGTACCTACACCTGGTGTTACTCA
This sequence comes from Puccinellia tenuiflora, assembly GCA_012064385.1. Classification (NCBI taxonomy): domain Eukaryota; kingdom Viridiplantae; phylum Streptophyta; class Magnoliopsida; order Poales; family Poaceae; genus Puccinellia; species Puccinellia tenuiflora. The sequence continues at coordinate 2,661 of QRDG01000058.1, forward strand.
ACTTGGGAAACAAAGCAAGTTCAAGTAAAAGCATTGTTAATAGCGTCATTAAGAGGGTCAACTGGGGTACCTCTTGTCCCAGGACATGGAACAAGCCCATGTCAAAATAACAGACAAACAAACATAAGGAACAATCTCAACACCCTTTTTATTACTATTGGTATAGCTTTTTATTGTGAGGTGTATCACTGAAGGTTCACATAGCATGTACGTAAATTTCCACCATGACAGCATGGCTTAGATTGGGGCCCAGGTATCTCTCTAGCCATTTATACAACTACTTAAACCTACTAAATTTCCACATTTATTTGGCACCATGATAAGCATCCATAAACAAAAGTACATGATATCAACTAGATAATTTAGTGCAATGTTGAAAGCTTGCCATGTGACAGCACTTTGGGCTAACTAGCAACCAAGACTATTTGTCAAATTCACAACTTCATAGTTTAAATCACAATGGTTCATGTTTATTAAGTGCAATAGTAAGGTGTGAGAGCTATTTAACCAAATTTTCCCATAACAATCAATAACATAAGCATTTTAATTCAGAGGTATAGATAACAGAAAGTATCATGATAAACATACTCGGAATAGCATAAGGCTAATAGGTAGATATGGTGGACTCACTGGGAAAAGCTTTGGTTGAAGTGTTGGAAACAAGTTTTTACTTGTTGGAATTTTTGGGCTAGCAAAAGGGAGAAAGTTGACCAACTAAATGCATGCACAATTGTCCATAGAAACCTACTCAATCCATGTTAAACCAAAGTAAAGTTACCATTCCAGCATTAAACATGAATATAAAATAGCTCTTGGTAAAACACTTGCCAATGTGATACTCATTAAAAAACATATGAATTATGCAACTATATGTATCTTTTTAAATCAACTTAAACATCCCATTCCCAATTTTTTATTTAGCATCCAAACTTTATTAAACCCAAACTTCTAGTAGATCTCTCATATAAAAATGATAGTGTGGTCTCAAAACAAAAATCAAAACCAAATAAAAAAGCAAATAAAAGACGCTCCAAGTTTATGTGATAAAGTGCATTGATAGAAAAACAGAAGTTAGACGTGTGCAAACTGAGAGGGTGTTGGTCCAGTGGGATTGTCTTCACATCCCCAAGCTTATGGTCTTCACCATCCTTGGATAGCTCTTGGTGCATCTCCTCTAATCCCTGTGAAAAAACTTCAAAACACTGTTTCTCTCATTTCTTTTCTGTGGGGTGACATTAGTAGTGATAAACAATGCATTTCTTGCTGCATATAATCCTTAAACAAAAATTCATATGAATGTCCATAAAGTTTATAATTTTGTATGCCTACTTATAAACTCAATTGGATCAAAAAGATTCAAGTTAAAAGTTCAAAGGATGGCATCAAACAAAATGGGACAGAATCTGTCCAGAAAACAGTAGCAGCAAACGCATTTTTCTACCCTACTTAAATATGTCGAAAAATTCTGAAACAATTCATTCCTACAGAGGATGAAAAGTATAAAATACAGTTAAAATATCAGCTCATTCGGAGTTACAAAATAGGAATGAAAAATCATACCGTGCACAGATTCGTGCTAGAATAAAATCTCCGAATGCAAATAGCAACTTTTTCAAACCAAAATAGGTAAAACTTGGCACTTTATTAAAAATTCCAGAAACAAAACTAAAAACTAAGTCTCTTGTTACATCAAGAGGACACAAAGAAAATCAAAAATAAAAACAACTGGGTTGCCTCCCGTAAAGCGCTTTCTTTATAGCCATATAGCTAGGCTTACTTACTTGGTATCAAGATGGTTGGAGTGAGGTGGCTTGACATCCCCAAGCTTGAATTCTTGTACTTCTTCGAAACATGTAGGGTGAGCCTAGGGGTAACATCCCCAAGCTTGAGTGTTTGTAAAGTTCATGTATGCATTTTACATGCATCCAGCTGCCCAATTCGTTCTCCAAGCACGCAAGCAGTCGGCTACTGGCTAGGTAAATTCAACTCTAATTTTTACAAACATTACTATTCGAGTTGCAAATTGATTTAGTATTTACAGTAGTTGATGTCCACGAAATGTAGCTAACTAATAAAATTGATTTGAACATTTATATTATAATTGTTGAATAATGAAGAGGAGCGGAGTCGGAAGCATTGCTTCTATGTTTCGGAATAAGAAGGCTTGTTCGTCTCCTTCCCCCGCAGCGGATGTCATGGAAGAGCAAAATGAAGAAGTTCCAGCGAAAGAGCAAACTAAAGAATCAATGCAAGAGGGAGTTATTGAAGAAAATGTTGAATCCAGTGCCATCCTTTTATCCAGCACCGCCACCGCCGGTTTATGATAATCAATCGGGCTTCCACAAGATCTCCGGGGAAAGGACTACCTATTGCAAGTTATCCAGTCAATGATCAGATGCGGTTTGAAGAGCATATATTCTTAACGGTCCACTCCAAAATTATGCACACTCATTTAAAGGTAGATTAATTGGAGATAGAGTTTGTCAGTTCAGTCCTTTTTGGTTTCATAGACATCATTGGCTTGAATATAGTCCAAAGAAGGAAGCTGCATTTTGTTTTGTATGCTACTTGTTTAAAGAGAAAAAAACTAGTGACAAAGGAACCAAAGCAAAGAATTGAGGTCTGATGGGTGGGATGCATTTCTTCAAAGGGTCACATTATTTTGCAATAACATGGCATTCAAGTTCCTGCAATGGAGGATAATTATGTGCCTTTTGGAAGATCAACATGGTTTTCTCAACCTAGTTTTTCTTGGTATCGTTGATCAAATCATTCAAGAGCTTGATAATCGCTTTGATGAGATCAATATGGAGTTGCTTTCTTGTATGGCAACATTGAGTCCAGCAAACTCATTTGCTGCATTTGATGCACAAAAGGTACGTAGACTTGTTGCGTTCTACCCCGATGATTTCCAAGCCAAGACTTGATATGCCTTGAACTATAACTTGATAACTATATTGATGACATGAGAAAGATGAAAATTTCAATGGCCTTGAAAATCTTGTTGATCTCTCGGTTAAGCTTGTAGAAACAAGAAGGCATCTAGTTTATAAATTTGTTGTATATGCTTCTCAAATTGGTATTGCTTCTTCCGGTGGCGACCGCAAAATGTTGAAAGAAGGCATTTTCTGCAATGAGTTCAGTCAAGAACAAGCTGAGAAATAAGATGGGTGATGGTCTTCTGGATGATTGTCTAGTCACATACATTGAGCAAGATACTTTCTCCAAGTGGATGAAGATGAATAATTGATACTTTCATGGCCATGAGAAGGCGCAAGCCAATTAAAAAATAGTCTTCTTTCACCTTTGAAGGTATGTAGGTCTCTTTTATGCAAAATTCGAACTTTCTTCTGAATTATCATATATTGTAAGAGCATAGTATTTTTGTCAAATTATATGCTATTATAGCTGCATTGTTCTATTTGTGTTTAAAAAAAAATTTTAAGGCGGACCACCATGCATCAAAATCCTGGATCCGCCACTGCAATCATCCTATTGGTTCTTATTGGCTCTTATCGTGGTGTGGTCTTGGTGCTTATCGTGCTCGTCATGACAAGGACCAAGTTCACCGAAACGAATTTCGTATGCGTCTTCTATTGCGTTTTCGGTTTTGGAGATTTTGTCGGTTCGTCCTTATGTAAGGTTTCACTCTCCCTTGCTTGTTTTCTTATTTTCAGTTTTTGTAGGGTAAGCTCTTGTCGTCCTCTTTCCAACAAAATTGGTTTTTACTCGATTCGGACCTCATTTGTAAAAGTTATGGCAAGTTCAGGTTTTTCTGTTTGGATCTGGTCCGGAGATGGTCTGGAGTCTCTGGTCCCATTGGAGTCTCCGGCCCCAAAGGACCCGGAGTCTCCGGTCCACTAGACCCGGAATCTCCGGCCTCAAGTTTTTTCTCTGCTCTTTGCCTCTTTTGTGGTGCGGTACTGGATAGGGGTCTTGAAGCATCACCGGAGATAGTCCGGAGTCTCCGGTCTGGCGGAGTCTCCGGCCCATCTAGAACCGGAATCTCCGGTCTGCCCCCGATGACCCAAGTGTGGTGCGCCTCTGATGCCCTGTCCGGAAAGCAGTCCGGAGCCAAGCCGGAATCTCCGGCCCAGGCCGGAGTCTCGGTGCACTTACGCTGGAGTCTCCGGTCTGAGCAGGCTGCAACGGCTAGTTTTTGTGGGGACCTATAAAAGGCCCCCTTCTTCTCACTAAGGTTTTCTGCAGCACGTTTTTCTCTCTCTCTCCCATCATTGTTGACCTTGGAAAAAACCTTGCCCTCTCCCAATCCCTCCAATGATTCTTGATCTAGATCTACATTTTCACCAAACAATCTCTCCTCTAAGTGAGGGGAACCCTTTGGATCTAGATCTTGGGATTCATTTGTTGAGTTCTTCTTAGTTCTTCCTCTCTTCTCCCCCCCCCCTCCCCCACAAGAATTAGTTGCTTTTGGTGGGATTTGAGAGTGAAGGATTTGAGCACTTGTGCTCTTGCTCTTGCATTAGTTGCATCGGTTTGCTCTCTCCACGAAGACTCGTGGATGTTGAAGGTTGAGAAGCTTGTTACTCTTGGGTTCATTGTGTTCCTAAGAGCTTGTGCCTCTTGGGTGCATTGTGTACCCTAGACGGTTGGTGGTGCTGCAAAGACTTCGAGTTGTGAAGATTCAGGCAAAGATTTGGGAGCCCCCGATTGAGTTGTGGGGTGTGTGCCCCAAGATCGTTGTAAAGGCTTCGGATTCCGCATTGAAGGATTTCGATAGTGGAAGGTGAACCTAACCCTTGGGGTGAGGTTCATCGGAGAATAGGGTGAGGCCTTTTGTGGCATCTTGAGTAGGCATTTTGTGGTGAGCTCACACCCCTCCACGAGACGTACTCCCTTAACAAGGACGAACTCGGGAATACATCCTCGTCTCCGCGTGCCTCGGTTATTTCTATACCCGAGCTCTTTACTTATGCACTTTACATTGTGATAGCCTTTGTGTTTGATGTCAATATATTGCTATCACCTTGTTGTTATATTGCTTAGCATAAGTTGTTGGTGCACATAGGTGAACCTAGTATATTAGGTTGTTGGCTTGTTATTTTAAACACCTAGTTTTATTCTGCAATTATCAAGACTTAAACCGGAAAGTTTTAATCGCCTATTCACCCCCCCCCCCCTCTTGGCGACATCGCTTGTTCTTTCACACGGGCATGCCGCCGTTCGGCCTCCTCCGCCTCTCTGTCGACCACTCCATCGGTTTTGTGGTGAGAACCTTCTTCCCTCTCATCTCCAGTCTAGCTCCGCCTCGACCGCCGTTGGCCATGGTCCCCGGAGCAACTCTGGTGACCATTTTGTCCAAGCGCCGCCACTCCCGAGTTCCTTCTCGCTCGTGCGCGTCTAACGCGCGTGTCCGGGACAGCCGGAATCGCCCGTCGCCACCATGGGTGATGTCATCCGACGTCACCGTGGGGCCGGCATGTGTGATGTCATCCGACGTCACCGTGGGGCCGGCATGTCAGATTTCATTTATCAGAGAAACTGCTAAGTCTGGAAACTATATTGATTAGTCCACTTTGAATACAATTTCTGCAAATCCACTTAACCAAATTAAGTAAACTTTAGCTTGTTGGAAAGAGGGCAGTATGTGCTTTCCCAACCGACAAATGGTTTTCAATTTAGAAACAAGATAGCATGCTAAAATAATTAGGCAAAATAGCTACGTTAGTGATGACTCCCAAGTGCAGGAGATCAATTGTAGTACCTTTCAATTAGAAAAGGTTGTCGAACCCACGAGGAGCTGAAGGTATTGTTTAGAAAGAATGATAAATAAAGCAATGAAGATGCAAATGTTTTTGGGATTTTTAGTTGTATGATTGGAAAGATAATAAAAATATCGAAAGTAAATAGTAACAGTTGAAAGCCCAATCCTCTATGTGGCAAGAGGACAAGCTCAAATGGTGTGTAACTTATATGTGGAAAGCGTTCCCGAGGGCGGCATGGATATCACTAGGCATAGAGATTTATTAAACAACACGTTGCATATATTGTCAAGTTTTAATCTTCTTGGGGCGGAACCATAACTAGGCATAGCTAAATAAATAATCTACAACCCCTTATGATGGATCATGTAGCCAATTAAATGACTGCACAAGAATTATTAAGACACAAAGACCCACCATAGCATTACACTCTAAGGTCCCCGACACTACTACCCACATAATATAACTGCATGACTCCGTCTTAGGCTTACTTGTCCTCCCAAGTCTTCCTCAATTCATTACACTACGTTGTTCTCCTATGAGCCCTTACAGGTGAAGTGTTGTGCAGTCGACGTTCCACAACATCATCATAGAATCACATAGAAGATAAACTCTTAACAAAATACCAACACATGTTATATATAAATCATTGCCAATTCATCCTATGCCCTCAGGAACATATGGGAAACTACTCACAACGTGCAAACATGATCATAATTAGTGGCATAAAGGGTATAACACAATCTGAATAAATACTTCACCACCAAATAATGACAAGTACCCAATCACAAACATAAATAGGATCACAAGACAATGATCTAGGGTATAGCAACTCTCAAACTATGAGGGGAACGGAGTGGATCACGGAGATGACGATGGAGATGGTGATGGACTTGGTGATGGACTTGATGTAGAGGCCTCCTCCCACGCCAAGGAGGAGAGGGTGATGACGATTGGCGGTGATTTCCCCTCTTCGAAGCTTCGAAGCAGCAGGATCTGACCCCTTCGGAGAGAAATCAGGAGCTCCACCGCCGCCACGGCCTCAGATAATTCGGGAAAAAATTAGGGCGTCCCCCTTCAGGAGAACAAAGGCGTACATAAAAAGCCACCAGCGAGGAAGTGCCCGAGGCCTATTTGGTGGGTCCCACGCGACCCCTGTACCCTGGCCGCGTGGGCCCACCCCATTTGGGCCTCGTGGCCTTCCTCTCTTCGGTCTTCTTTCCATTGCCCTTCTTCCGAAGAAACACTGTCGTGGTATTTTTCCTTTAATTATTTGGTTCGCGAAAACTCCTAAAACAATAAAGACAAGAAAAGGGGGGGTATTCTGCCTCCCAGATATTAAATACCAAAAATAGGGACTTGTATGAAAGTCCCATAAATCATCTAAAACATGCAAAACGTTGATATAACAGTGCATATAACATTCACATATGATAATATAAGGTATAAAAAATGATGATATAAAATGCACGTATCAACTCCCCCAAGCTTAAACCTTTACTCGTCCTCGAGTAAGTAAGGACATAGATCATTACATGCATCGATGGACTTATGGTTGATAAATAAATACGGGCATTGTATCATCATCATATTCAATTGCAATGTAAGATTAATGAACTAAAGCTCATACACATGAGGGCAACATAAGTAGAAGCTCTAACAATCTCCCCTTACTTTTGAAAGCAAATAACCATTGTATGTTGGACAACTGACTCATACTCATTTCCCATGCTTTTGCTCTTTATGGCAAGCATTTGAATGATTATAGTTAAATGTGAAAGCAAATATGAGTAGTGGGCCTTGATAAGTAAAGGTTAGATGTCTCATGCCCCTTGAATACAAGTACCTACACCATGATTACTCATCTTGGAAACAAAGCAAGTTTAAGTTATCTATCATTGTAAGTAATAATGGTATTATCAAGAGCCTCAACTGGGTACCTCTTGTCCCATGATATGGATCAATCCCACATCAAAACAAACAAGACAAACAAACTAATGAACAACCTCAACACCCTTTTTATTTACCACTTGATAAAGCTTTTTATTGTAGGGTGTATCACAGAAAGTTCAAAATAGCATGTAAGTAAATTTCCACCATGAATGATGCATGGCTTAGATTAGCGGCCCAGGTTTCTCTCTAACCATTTATAAAAACTCATTTAAACTTACTCTATTTCCACATTATTTCACCATGATAGGCATCCATAAACAAAAGTACATGATATCAACTGAATAAATGATGGAACATGTTGAAAGCTTTGCATGTGACAGCACATATGGGCTAACTCCCAACCTTAAACATTTATCAAGCCACTATCATCATAATATTGATCATAATGGTTCATGTTTATTATTTGATATTTTGATGATATAATTCTACAGTTGTCCAACGTACGCAAGTTAATTAAGTCCAAGGCAAGATGTGACTGAAACCTCTAAATATGTCACGCTCATTTGCATGAGTATTACCCATAAATCTCCAAAACAAGAGACCCATGGATGACACAATACTTTAATATTCATTGATAAACCACAAGATAGGGATACATAATAATGCTCTATGAGCTCACACAAGCCTAAACGAAATTGATAACTAAACGATATAAGCAAAACACACCTTGACTAGATAGATAAAAGAAACTAATAAAGAGAGAGGACTAGGTGGAACTCCCCAATCTTGACGTCTTGCTAGAACTTCCTCTCTTCTTTCTTATTGCCTTCATAATAATGATCTTCAAGGTCTCCAACGATCTTCATCATGAGGTTCTAGGCTTTCTCAAATTCTCTTGCAGCTTCTCCCAGTTTCTCCATAAAGTTCTTCTCAACCGTCTCTTTGCTAGGCCTCCACTCGGGGCTTGATACCTTCTTGTTGGGATCTTGCGATCCCACTCACCAGGATAATTCCTTTGAGTGGTGCGCCAGGATTCCCTGTCTATAAGAGTAGAAGCTACGTTTTTGCTTGCAAGCGAGAGCCTGGGAACCTTCCCTCCAGTTTGGATGCGCGTCGTCTTCCTCTTGTTGCCAAGAGAGCGGTTCACCCCCACATTGGCTACAGCAATAGGTGATGGAGGTGCTGTTCCCAGGGGCGTGAAGTCGACGATTTCCTTGTATTCTTCTTCATCATCCTCTTCCTCATGGTCATCATCGTCGGAGTAGTCCTTCCTCTTCCTGTTCCTCTTCCATGGGGACGTGGGGCAGAGCTCCTCAAGTTCATCATCATCGTCATCCATGGAGGAACATTGGTAGGAGTTCCCCGAAGACATGGCTAAAACCTGGCAGACAGAGACAGCAAGAGACAAAGATCGCTCGAGAACGCTCGGTGTGATATTAGATCGTCGGAGGCGGGTATATATGAGGGTTTTTTAGGTTAAACGGAGCGTCGGGGTCGAAAACGGGGCGAAAAGGGTCTCCGAGGTGGAAAAGGAGTGGGCCCACGCGGCCCCTGTACTTGGCCGCGTGGGGCCACCTCTTTCCCTCCTCGGGACTCCGTTTCGTCAAGTTTTCTTGCCCCACACATTAATTTCCATAAAAATGACTTCCATAAAATTTCACGTAATTTCGAGAAACTTTCCAATACAAAAGTTACCTTTTATTGATTTGGGGTTGCTGAAACTGCTCGACCCCCTTCTATTATTTCTTCCGGTGTTTGTAAATTCAATTTTTCCACCGTTCCAATGAAGCTTTTTCCTGCAATATAATGTTTAAGACGTTGTCCATTGACCACATGAGGTTTACCTTCATATCACCGTAAACACGGATAGCTCCTGAACGATACACTTCCTGTATGACTAATGTCCCTGTCATTTTGAGGCTAGCTTCCCTGCAGAAAACTTGAAACAAGAGTTGTATAATAGAACTTGATCTCCTACTTTGAATTCTTTTCTCTTAATCTTCTTGTCATGCCAAATCTTAACTTTCTCTTTAAACATTTTAGCATTTTCATAGGCTTCATTCCTCCATTCATCTAGCAGGTTTAAATCAAGGATTCTTTTCTCTCCTGCAGTCTTAAGGTCAAAGTTTAATTGTTTAATAGCCCATCTAGCTTTATGCTCTAATTCAACAGGTAAATGACAAGCTTTTCCATAGACCATTTTATAAGGGGACATTCCCATAGGATTTTTAAAGGCAGTTCTATAAGCCCATAATGCATCATTAATTTTAAGTGGCCAATCAGACCTAGACTTATTTACTGTCTTTTCCAAAATGAGTTTAATTTCTCTATTACTTAATTCAACTTGTCCACTTGTTTGAGGGTGATAAGGAGACGCAATTCTATGGTTAACATCATATTTTGCCAATGCTTTCCTAAAAACACCATGTATGAAATGAGAGCCACCATCAGTAATTAAAAACCTAGGAACACCAAACCTTGGGAAAATGATGTCCTTGAGCATTTTCATTGTTGTGGCATGATCTGCACTTTTGGTTGGAATTGCCTCCACCCACTTTGTAACATAGTCCAGTGCAACCAAAATATGAGTATGCTTTGTCTTTGAGGCTGGGAAAGGTCCCATAAAGTCAAAACCCCACACATCAAATGGTTCAAGTGGTACAGAATAATTCATAGGCATTTCATTTCTCGTACCAATATTTCCTACTCTTTGACATTTATCACAAGATTTAACATATTCATGGCAATCTTTAAATAAAGTAGGCCAATAGAAACCAGATTGTAATACCTTTGCTGTTGTGCGATCTCCTGCATGATGCCCTCCATAGGGACTATCATGACAATCTCTTATTATAGCCTGTTGTTCATGCTCAGGTATACAACGTCTAATAATACCATCTACACTTTTCTTATAAAGGAAAGGATCATCCCAAAAATAATGTCTAAGATCATAAAAGAATCTCTTTCTTTGTTGATAAGTAAAGTGTGGAGGTAATACTTTTCCAACAATAAAATTTGCATAATTAGCGAACCAAGGAGATGCAGCCTTAACACTGGATACATTAACAATTGCAAGTTGTTCATTAACAAAGCTATCATTAATAGGAATAGGATCATCAGGTATATTTTCCATTCTAGAGAGATTATCAGCTACTTGGTTATCTTCTCCTTTCCTATCAACAATGTGTAAATCAAATTCTTGCAATAAAAGTACCCATCTTATCAATCTAGGCTTAGCATCCTTCTTGTTCATCAAGTATTTAATAGCAGAATGATCAGTATGTATTGTGACTTTGGAATCAGTAATATAAGGTCTAAACTTGTCACAAGCAAATAGTACGGCTAAAAATTCTTTTTTAGTTGTAGCATAATTTCTTTGGGCAGCATCAAGTGTTCTACTAGCATAATAAATAACATTCAGTTTCTTATCAACCCTTTGACCCAAAACAGCCCCAACTGCATAATCACTAGCATCACACATAATTTCAAAGGGCAATTTCCAATCAGGAGGTTGAATAATAGGAGCAGTTATTAAAGCATTCTTCAAAATATTAAAAGATTCAATGCAATCATCATTAAAAGAGAAAGGAACATCCTTTTGCAAAAGATTGGTTAGAGGTTTTGATATTTTGGAGAAATCCTTAATGAACCTACGGTAAAAACCTGCATGCCGAAGGAAACTTCTTATACCTTTTATATCCTTTGGGTATGGTAGCTTCTCAATAGCTTCTATCTTGGCTTGATCAACTTCTATTCCATCTCCAGAAATCTTATGTCCTAGAACAATTCCTTCGGTAACCATGAAGTGACACTTCTCCCAATTGAGAACTAAATGTTGATCTTCACAACACTGCAAAACTTTGTTAAGATTGAACAAGCATTATCGAAAGAAGTACCATACACAGAAAAATCATCCATAAAGACTTCCATTATTTTTTCAATATAATCAGCAAATATAGCATTCATGCATCTTTAAAAAGTAGCAGGAGCATTACATAAACCGAATGGCATTCTTCTATAAGCAAATGTGCCAAATGGGCAAGTAAAAGTGGTCTTTTCTTGATCGTCCTTATGGACAGGAATTTGTGAGAAACCTGAATAACCATCTAGATAACAAAAGTGAGAGTGTTTAGATAACCTTTCTAACATTTGATCAATAAATGGCAATGGGTAATGATCTTTTCTAGTTGCTTTGTTTAGTTTCCTATAATCAATGCACATCCTATAACCAACAACAGTACGTTGAGCCACAAGTTCATTCTCATCATTTGGAACAACAGTCATTCCACCCTTTTAGGAACACAATGGACAGGACTAACCCACTTACTATCAGCTATAGGATAAATGATACCAGCTCCCATGAGTCTTATTACCTCTTTTCTTACCACTTCTTTCATTTTTGGATGGAGACGGCGTTGATAATCAACAACAGGTTTTGCATCCTCTTCCAAATTGATTTTATGCATACATAGAGCTGAGCTTATACCTTTAAGATCATCAAGAGAGTTCCAATAGCTGGTCGATGAGCTTTTAGCACATCAAGTAGTTTCTCTTCTTCTTCAGCTGAAAGGTTAGCACTAATAATGACATGATATATGTTCTTATCATCTAAGTATGCATATTTCAGGTTGTCAGGCAAAGGTTTCAATTCAAAACTAGGATCCCCTTTAGGTGGTGGTAACACTCCTAAATTATCAGGCGGGATATGCAACTGTAACTGTGGTGGTTGTTGCCATAATATTTGTTCCAGAGCCTCTTTTTCCTCATTATTAAATGGTTCATCTTGATTAAGCATATAACGTTCTACAACATCTGTTGAAGCAACAGCTATATGAGCAAGGGTTTTCAATTATATCTTCAGAGATTGGCTCTTTCACAACATGTTTATCGGCAAATTTGGAAAAGTTGAACTCTAGTCTTCCATTATCACATTTAATAAACACTTTCTCTTTAAGCAAATTAATTTCAGCTCCAACAGTACGCAAGAAGGGTCTACCAAAATGATAGGACAAAATGAATCTTGAGGGCAACCAAGCACAATAAAATCAGCAGGATATTTTATTTTGCCAACTATAACTTCAACATCTCTAACAATTCCAAAAGGACTAATATATTCTTTATTAGCGAGTTGAATCGTCATACCTGTCTCTTCCATAACAATAGGATCAATATCAGGCTTGATTTCAAGATAGAGAAAATATGGAATGACACTAATGCTTGACCCAATATCACATAGACCATGATAACTTGAAGTCCTAATAGAGCATGATATTATAGGTTTTCCCACCTTGGCCGAATTACCTCTGATAATTTTAGTAGCGTCTTCACATAGATAAACATCAACAGGATCTTCTTCATTTAATTGTTTGATAACAGAAATTTGAGTATTGACTTCCACTTGTTCATATGGCTGAGGACATCTTCTTTTACTCTTGTTAGTAACAGCAATAAGTAAATTTTTCTTAACTTGGTTCGGATATGGGGGTGGCTCAACATACTCCTCAATTCTCACAGATGACACTGGCTCTATCTGTTTAATAACTTTAGGAATAACAATAGATTGTTTAACAGGTTCAACATAAGTTTCAAACCCACTTTTAGGAATACAGATATGCTCAGCAAAGATTTAGCTATTTCAAGTATAACATAAGGATCAAGATTAAATGTATCACACTTCCTCTTCCATTCCCCTATCTCTTTCTATAGTAAGGAGAGAGGCGACCGGAGGGCGATCTTGTTTCCGTCGGCGACTCTACCGCCCCCCTCCTCTCTGTCGGCCTTGGTGCCGTCGGGAGGGTGTGGGGGGTCGAGTCGTCGGACGGATCTGTCTGCTTCTAGTCTGCGTAGCTACGTAGCTTAGTTTGTGCTGCTCCGTCGCCGGTGATGGTGGCGGCGGCGAATAAGTGTGTCCCAGGTTGGCGGCCGGTGGCTCGCTTAGCGGCGGCTGGGTGTCGATCTGTGGGCTGTGTGTCTAGGAGTGGTCGTCGGTGCGGCGACGACCGCTCTATGGACTTTTGGGCCTCCTCTCCGTCCGCGACTGGGCGGCGTCTTCTCCAGCGCCACCGGGGAGAGGTAAGCAGGTGTGATGGAGCTTCGACCGCCGGCCAATCGTGGCTTGCGGTGCTCTGGATGGTCTCCTGGTTCGTGCTGGGCTGGTGGTCTGCGGCAGGCAGATCAGGTGCTTCTCCCCGACGCCGTCGGCCGGAGTCGCCGGATCTGGAGGAGGAAGACAAGCTCGGGGCAGGTCCCCGACCCGCGTGCCATAGTGACATGTGGGAACTTCGGTGCTCTTTCAGGTGGTTTCACAAAGCCGATGATGGCGATGGAGCTTCTTCTCCCTCGGGTGAGCTGGTGTCTGCTTGTTCCTCTCTCGGTGGTCGGCGCCGGAGACGAACGGTGAGTGTGGTTGCTGTTGCAGAGTCTCCTCAGGGATTGGGTTGTAATTTTCTCGTTTCTTGAGGGTCTATCTGCAATTTGTACGGACCTGCGTGTCCTTCTGGACCTTTCTGTATGCTGTATGCGTGTACTGTACTCTGGTCGTATTTGATCTAATATATATGTATGCTTCTAAAAAAAAGATTAAATGTATCACTCATATTTTTAAACAAGATGGAAGTAGAGAAGCTCTCCACACATGAATATCCAAATCAAAATAAGGTTCATCACCTTTATCAAGTTCCTAGTGTCCAGTATTTTCAGAAATAGTTTCCAATAGGTTCCATGCTTCTTCTGCAGTATTATTTGTAAAACTCCCACCAGATGAATTGTCCAGAATTTCCTTATGCTTCATAGGTAGCCTCACATAAAAGTTTATCAATATAAGTTTATTTTGTAAGATCATGACAAGGATTCTCACGAAGGAGTGCCTTCAGTCTCCCCCAAGCTTGAGTAATACTCTCTCCCAGATGTGGCCAGAAATTAAATATATATAGCAACGGCTCTCATAAGCTTCTCTAGGAGTAAAATATTTAAGAAAGAAAATCTTCCTCAATACACTCCATTCAGTAGTGGCTCCTTCATCCAAAGACCTGAACCAAATACGAGCATTACCAGATAAAGACATAATAATAGCTTCCTTTTCACATAGTCCTCAGAAATACCAGGAATCCTAAATAAGCCACATATTTCTTCAATCATTTCAATGTGTTCACGTGCAGGCTTAGTTCCATCCCCTAAAAATATATTCTTCGTAACTCTTTCAACATGGCCAGTGGAATTTGAAATCCCACTTCAGGTATCTTAGACACAGCAGTTTCAACCACTTTAGCAGTAGTGGCATAAGCACTTTAATATAGAGCAAGGTGCAGCGAGGAACGATTCTTAAATGCCATAGTATCAATGAGATAAAACAACAAATATAATTCAGCTTTCAAGTTTCCTTACCAAACTTCTTACCAATAGCTCTACGCTCCCCGGCAACGGCGCCAGAAAAGTATCTTGATGACTCCCAAGTGCAGGAGATCAATTGTAGTACCTTTCAATTAGAAAAGGTTGTCGAACCCACGAGGAGCTGAAGGTATTAGTTAGAAAGAATGATAAATAAAGCAATGAAAGATGCAAATGTTTTTGGGATTTTCAGCTGTATGATTGCAAAGATAATAAAAATGTCGAAAGTAAATAGTAACAGTTGAAAGCCCAATCCTCTATGTGGCAAGAGGACAAGCTCAAATGGTGTGTGACTTATATGTGGAAAGCGTTCCCGAGGGCGGCATGGATATCACTAGGCATAGAGATTTATTAAACAACACGTTACATATCTTGTCAAGTTTTAATCTTCTTGGGGCGGAGCCATAACTAGGCATAGCTAAAAAAATAATCTACAACCCCTTATGATGGATCATGTAGCCAATTAAATGACTGCACAAGAATTATTAAGACACGAAGTCCCACCATAGCATTACACTCTAAGATCCCCGACACTACTACCCACATAATATAACTGCAAGACTCCGTCTTAGGCTTACTTGTCCTCCCAAGTCTTCCTCAATTCATTACACTACGTTGTTCTCCTATGATCCCTTACAGGTGAAGTGTTGTGCAGTCGACGTTCGCACAACACCATCATAGAATCACATAGAAAATAAACTCTTGACAAAATACCAACACATGTTATATATAATCATTGCTAATTCATCCTATGCCCTCAGGAACATATGGGAACTACTCACAACATGCAAACATGATCATAATCAGTGGCATAAAGGGTACAACACAATCTGAAATAAATACTTCACCACCAAATAATGACAAGTACCGAATCACAAACATGAATAGGAGCACAAGACAATGATCTAGGGTATAGCAACTCTCAAACTATGAGGGGAACGGAGTGGATCACGGAGATGACGATGGAGATGGTGATGGACTTGGTGATGGACTTGATGTAGAGGCCTCCTCCCACGCCAAGGAGGAGAGGTGATGACGATGGCGATGATTTCCCCCTCTCCGGAGCTCCGGAGCAGCAGGATCTGACCCCCTTCGGAGAGAATCAGGAGCTCCGCCGCCGCCACGGCCTTAGATAATTCGGGAAAATTAGGGCGTCCCCCTTCGGGGAGAACGAAGGCGTACATAAAAAGCCACCAGCGAGGAAGTGCCCGAGGCCCTGTTTGGTGGGTCCCATGCGGCCCCTGTACCTGGCCGCGTGGGCCCACCCCATTTGGGCCTCGTGGCCTTCCTCTCTTCGGTCTTCTTTCCATTGCCCTTCTTCCGAAGAAAAACTACCGTGGTATTTTTCCTTTAATTATTTGGGTTCGCGAAACTCCTGAAACAATAAAGACAAGAAAAGGGGGGGTATTCTGCCTCCCAGATATTAAATACCAAAAATAGGGACTTTGTATGAAAGTCCCATAAATCATCTAAAACATGCAAAACGTTGATATAACAGTGCATATAACATTCCCATATGATAATATAAGGTATAAAAATTGATGATATAAAATGCACGTATCAGTTAGTATTGTTTCTGTTCTTCTCGGGATTAATTAAAACTTGTTGATTTCTCTTGTTAAAAATTACAGTACTGTGCTAATTTAGTAATTGTTGTTATTATTGCAATGTAAAAATAAAATTTCAATAGAATGTTAGAATTTTTAGAATGTTAGAAATTTTAGAATTTTTAGAATTATAATACGGCAGAGACTTGTTAAAAATTATAGAATTATAATACTTGTTAAAAATTATAGTACTTGTTAAAAAAATATATGTCTTATCTGTTTGCAAATGAATTTTTGATATGTCTTATCTTTTGCTAATTAACCAAAAGTCAATTGTCTTTGCAGAAACTATGGATCGTGGCAGAGACGAAGATCGGGAAAACATATTGGAGGATATGATCCGCGGTGATGATGACGTCGATATCGCCTCGAGCTTTTTGAACGACTCTGGTGAGGGAGTGGAGATAGAAGTTGACGCCTCCAGTTCTCGAACCTTAATTACTATAGGGTCCGGCGAGGTATATTAATTAACTCTATGTTGACTAAATGCATTATTTGATTTGTATATACATATATTAACGCTTTTTCTTCTTTTAGCCCTTCGGATCGAGCAAATCTTGTGACAACAAACGAGGTCCAGCCAAAAGGTTGGAGAAAGAAGAAAGTTACAAGATCGAAGCCATCGCTGAAGATGGCAGACTGATTCTTCCTGTGATGCACGTCACATTATTTATAAGTCAATGTGGAGTTATTGTTAGGGACAGCATTCCGATCACCATTAAAGACTGGAATAAGCCAAAGACGGATGGACGACGCTCATCTGCTAGTTTTGTCGATGATAGAGCCAAAGACAATCTTTGGAAGACGCTCATGGCTAATTTCATGCTACCTCGTCAAAATGAAGAGGACGAGGCTCATCCGTTAGAGGGGGAAGAAAATATCAAGGATCCCATAGAGGAAAAGGTCAAGGAGTGGACACTTAAGAAGATGGCCGAACAATTTATCAACTGGAAGAAAAGATTGAACAGGGATTATGTCCAGAAAGGAAAGACTCCAGAATTCACCGGAGCGTATGAGAAGCTAAAAGATCACTGGGACGAATTTGTCGAGTACAAGAAATCGGAGGAGGCTAAGAAAAGGTCAGCAATAAATAAGAAAAATGTTGCAAAGAAAGAATATCACCATAGCATGGGGTCAGGTGGCTACAGGGCTACCAAGCCTAAGTTGGAGAAAGATGAGAACGACCTGCTTGAAAAAGGGATAATTCCTGAATGGGCAAAGCTTTGGTTCAACGGGCATGGGGGAAAGTTGCACCCAGAAATAGGGAAGTGCATTTTTACAAAAGCACAACTTGCAACCCCCCTCACTGAACTTAAAAAGATAATGAAGGAGGTAGACGACGGGAAGTTCCATCCAGACAGAGAGAACGACGAGCTGACACGCGCCCTCGGGAATCCAGAACACAGTGGACGAACATGAGGCACAGAAGGCTCCGTTCTGTGGAAGTATGGGTTTCCCGACTGCAGTGACACTTATAGAAGCCGAGGGAGGAAAAAGAAAGATGGGGCAGACCGGCTGAAGTAGATCGTAGAAAAACTAACGAGGCAACAGGAGATACTAGATGCACTTACCAGCCAGCAAGCTACCGTCCAATCTCAGCGGCACGAAGATCCTGCATTGGAAAATAGCGGCCCACCATCTCAGCGGAAAAGTAGCGTGGCTTCCACGGAGCTCATTCGGCCAGATATCTCGGCTCGTCGCTACCCCGTGGATGATATCACGGAGAGGGAAAATTGTGAGCTACATGCTCCATTGATGAACCTAACCGTGAAGGTGGCGGTCGGCGTAGTCTTAGCTCCTGTACCTAATGGAACTTACCATTCCTCTCCGATTCCAGATGGCTATGCTGTTGTCGCAGTGGATGAAGTTATAAAGGGATTTGAGGACCTGGAACTTGACTACCCTACAGGTGAAGGGGAGACTGCACTGAGAGATGGTAGAAAAACTACTATTCTATGGCGGAAGGAACACATTGTGCTTCCAAATTGGAAGCCAAGGCCACCGTCTCCGCCGCCTCATCCCTCTCCACCACCTCCGCCGTCTCCGCCGCGTCAGCCATCTCCGCCGCGTCAGCTATCTCCGCCGCCTCATCCGTCTCCGCCGCGTCAGCCGTCTCCGCCGCGTCAGCCATCTCCGCCGCCTCAGCAGAAAGAGCCATCTCCGCCACCTCAGCAGAAACAACCATCTCCGCCGCCTCAACCACGGGTTCTAAAGCGGAAGAGCACCGTCGGTGCCGCTCCGGCGGCTAGTGCTACAGCTCCGAGTCAATCCTCAAAGAAGAAAGCGAAGGCTGCTCCTGCCAAGTTATCTTACGAGAAGACTCAAGAGGAACTTGAGCTATTAGTAAAGAAAGATGTGGCACGCCAGTTAGCACCGAAACGGCCCCCGCCAGAGCCAAAAATAGATCCGACAAAAGTGAAGAGAACATTGGAAAACCTGAGGCGACCAACGGCTGAGGTAACGCTATCAGACTACGGCCGCTCTATTATGAAGTCACGTAGAGCTCAGAAGGAGCGGGCGCATGCAAGCGGGAGAAAAGTTCCCCAGCTTGGAGAACAGGAAAACCAATCGTACCCCCTGCTCAACGTGTTTTCTGATATCCCTTATGATTCGGAATATACAAAACTAATGAGAGAAGCGGCCGATAATCTTGGGGTGTCTTTGGTTGAATATTTAGGCTCTATGCAAGAGTATCCTATGGATGAGCCGTGCAAATACAATACAAGCACGGGAAGCCTCTTGTCAGACCTGAGGAGGTCCCGAATCTATCTACAAAAATGCGAAGATTGCATCAGTGTTACATGGAAGAAGCAAAGAAAGGGACAAACTAGCTCATTTTAGGAATTAAAGATGAGCATTTCTTGCGTGGAAAGTCGAGGTCCATATTGAATTTGAAGAATTATTTCAGTTATTCAATCTAGACGCCATCGAAATATCTATCGTCAGTGCCTATTGTCTGTAAGTATTTTTCTGTAATTAAGTCTATAGCTCAGCTTGTTCATTGCATGTATAATTATCCTCACTCTATTATGCAGATTAAAGATTCTCAAATGCAAACAAGGACGAATCTATGACATTGGGTTCGTTGACCCACATGTCGTTCATGGACATAATTTAAAATATAAACCCAAGGAAATGGAGGACACATTGGTACAGGCATTAAGGAGACAGGAACCAAAAGGGAAATACTATTTCCTTACAACTTCGGGTGAGTGTTACTGTTTTATACACATTCTATTCGCTTACTCGATGTTAAGTGTAATTGACTAGTTATGCATGCGCAGGTTCACTATATTCTGCTAATCATTACTCCTAATAAAGGAGTAGTACAAGTCATGGACCCGCTACGTAATGAATCTGAGAAGTGGAAGGACTTGAGTGAAATGATCCAGAGGTAATTTCAATCATTATGGCACTATATCGGCAACTTTCGTTCATTTCCTGGTATCTAGTAATTAATAAGTCCTTTATTCATTTTCTTTGCCTGCCAGGGCTTGGAAACGGTTCACTAGTAGGGCTCGGGGTGAGTGGAAAGAGCAGCTTGAATTTGAAGATCTAAGTGTAAGTAGTACTAGCTAGACCCGCGCATCTGTTTGATTCTACTTTTAATAACATTATCATGCTTGATTATTATTTTGATTGAACTCTGTTCTCGTAAAGTGCCCGAGGCAGGGATCCGGGAATAATTTATGTGGATTCTACGTCTGCGAGTTCATTCGCGAGACAACCTGTGAGAGGGGCAGAATCTTAGAACAACTTCGAGTACGTTCATAATATTATTTTATTAACATCAATTGTGTTGACCCCCTTCTTTAAATTAGATCGAACGGATGCGGGACGGGCTCCTACCAAAGGAACGCCTGCGGGCAATTCAAGAGGAGTTGGCGGCATTCTTCTTACTCCCTCCGTCTAGGTATATTGGGCTCCTAATGAGCTACATCGCGACCAAGGCAAACATCTATAGGTGGAAGAGGGACCTCTAAAATCTCTCATTTTCTCGTTAATTGAGGCAATTAATTAGAGAATGCCAAACACACCACATGCAAGAGCATGCATAGGCTATATTTTGAGGAGGGAGTGCATGCATTGCTTTAATCGCTCATTAATTATGACATAATTAATGTTTACAAGCCTTATTTCATTGGAGTTTTGGGACAAATAGATTTTCACAGTGAGCCTAATAAAGCTAGACGGAGGGTGTAGATCATGTCATATCTAAAGACGGAGAATATTATCCCTACTAGTAGGGATCGTAAGAAATATTGTATATATTGTATATATATGGTACTATATATGTAATAGGTTCGACTGCAAGAGGACTAAGAAATAGGACACACTTTGATCTTATATTTATGACGATGTTGTGTAATGGTTCCTTCTTTGTTGTATATATGTAGTACCGTCAAATTGAATGAAAAACCTTAACCCTAAAAAGGAAAACAATAAAAGAAAAAAAATTGAAACGAAAAACAGTAAAAGAACCCCTAAACCCTAAATCCAGCGTGCAGACCTTTACCAACCGGGACTAAAGGGTCTCCGACCCCGACGCCCGACAGCGGCCCACGTGGAGACCCTTTAGTCCCGGTTCGTAACAGAACCGGGACTAAAGGTTTGGGCCTTTGAAACAACAAGCTAAGCCCGGATGTCGCCTAGAGGGGGGGGTGAATAGGTGATTAAAACTTTTTCTAATTAGGGGCTTGATAATTGCGGAATAAAACTATGTGTTTAAATTAACAAGCCAACAACCTAAATTGCTAGGTTCACCTATGTGCACCAACAACTTATGCTAAGCAATAAAAGCGACAAGGTGATAGCAAGATATGAACTTCAAGCATGAAGGCTATCACAATGTAAATTGCATAAGTAAAAGGCTCGGGTATAGAAATAACCGAGGCACGCGGAGACGAGGATGTATTCCCGAGTTCCTCCTTGTTAAGGGAGTACGTCTCGTTGGAGGGGTGTGAGCTCGCCACAAAAGGCCTACTCAAGATGCCACAAAGGCCTCACCCTATTCTCCGATGAACCGCACCCAAAGGTTTGGTTCACCTTCCACTATCGGAATCCTTCGGGGCGGATTCCGGATCCCTTACAACTTTTGGGGCACACACCCACAACTCAATTGGGGGCTCCCAACGTGCCGAAGCTTCACAAGCCGAAGTCTTCACGGCACCACCAACCGTCTAGGGTACACGATGCACCCAAGAGGCAACAAGCTCTTGGGAACACAATGCACCCAAGAGTAACAAGCTTCTCAACCTTCAACTTCACGTATCACCGTGGAGAGAGCAACCCGATGCAACAAATGCAAAAGGCAAGAACACACGAAGTGTTCAAGTCCTTCACTCTCAAATTCCAACCAAGCAACAAATGCTTTGGGGGGAATAAGAGAGGAAGAACAAAGGGGATGAACACAAAGCAACCCCAAATCTAGATCCACTAGGTTCCCCTCACTTAGAGGAGAATTTGATTGGTGGAATGTTAGATCTAGATCTCCTCTCTTGAATCCCTAAGTTTGGGCAAGAATCATTGGAGGGATTGAGAGGAATCAAGCTCACAAGGTTAGCAACAATGGAGGAGAGAGGAAAACAAGTGAGCAAGGTGAGCAACCAGCACTTGGGGGAAGAAGGGGGCTATTTATAGCCTCCCCCAAAAACTAGCCGTTGGAAAAACGAGGGGCCGAAAATTCCGGGTTAAAGGGCCGGAACTTCCGGCCGGGGGCCGGATATTTCGGGGCTTACACCAGAATTTCCGGTGCCCCGGAAATTTCCGGAGCAAACCTCCGGTGCAAAGTTCCGGACCCCCACCCGAGAGAAAACGCGAAAATGACTTAGCCAAATTTTCCTTGGGCCGGATATTCCGGACCCCCGGAAATTTCCGAGGAAACTTCCGAGGCAAAATTCCGGACCCCCTCCAGAGAGAAAAGCCAAAAGGCTTAGCCAAAAAATCTCAGATGAAAATATGGGCCGGATATTCCGGTGCAACGGCCGGAACTTCCGGGGGCCGGAATTTCCGGCCTCAGGGCCGGAATTTCTGCCCCACAGAAAACAGCAGAAATTGCAATATGAAAATGGGCATATCTTTTGCATCCGGACTCCGTTTTTGATGATCTTGGGCTCGTTAGACTCGCAATGAAAAGCTCTACAAGATCATGCAGAGAAACATCATTGTCCATCATGTGAGGAGGAAATCATAAGGAGAGAGTTTGACCTCTCTTAGAAGAGACAAACCGGAAAAACCTCCAAAATCAAAAACGCAAGAAGGTATTAATGAAATTCGTTTTTGATGAACTAGAGCTTGGTATGGAGATGAACACAAGCTCTAAATTCTCACAAGGATAAAAGCCAAATAAGAACCAATAAAGATGATTGCATGGATGCAAAGGTTTGTGCTCTCTACGACGATACGATCACGATATACGGTCGAGAGCCCCTCTTGATAGTACGGCTATCTATCCTATAACCCGGTCTCTCACTAAACATCATGAGATCGCTAAATAGAAATCCTATCAAGATCATACCTTTGCCTTGCGCATTAATCCAGTTGAGGTCGACGAAGTCGATCTTCATCTCCTCAAGACGTACCACCTTTCTTGATTGCGCTTCGCTTGGTGAAGATCCACATGATGCTCCCCCATACACCAAGATAGGAGAAGCACCACATAGACAAATCTTCACTTGGCCTGTATCTTCAAATGGTTGGCAAGATCCAAGCATATGACATCTTCTTGTTGATCATCTTGAATCTTGAACCACACCACTTGACACCGTCCTTCATGAGCTACACGAGATCTTCCTTTTGATGCAAGCTCATGACAAGACACCTAACCCAACATAGATATACCAAGCACATAGATCATGGGTTAGTTCACAAGGCTATATTGACGAGTGCTTACCATACCATGAGATCACATGATCCCTCATGGTATCCCTCATGGTACATTACTAGCCTTGTGTGTTGATCAACTTGCACATAGCCTTGATCAACATATAATCTTCTTCTTCCATTAGCCTTGATTCCAACATATGGAGATCAAGCAACGCAAATGAACACATCCTACAATTAGCTCAACACAAATATTAGTCCATAGAGATTGTCATTAATTACCAAAACCATGCATGGGATCAACCATGCACTTTCAATCTCCCCCATTTTGGTAATTGATGACAATCCCTTTTTAAGAGGGTTTATATAATGAATAAAGCATCCTTGTAAGAAAACAAGCAAGGATGCAAAGCGCATTAATGGGCAAATGCAACAAAAGCATAAAACCCAAATCCCCTTAAACCCTCTAAACTTCTCCCCCATTGGCATCGATTGCCGAAATGGATAGAAAAATTTAGAGAGCCAATATAATATGAGTTCCTCCAAAGATTGATGGCAATCCCTTTTAATGAAAATTAGAGGAAATCAAACTATATTGAGGATCCAAAGATTGCAAAAAGATGAATTTATTTTAAACATCTCCACAAAGGTGAGAAGCAATCTAGAAGATCCAAAGCGAGAGTTCTAAATAAAACCGGAGAAGCTCCCCAATTTTCATGCACAATTGAGGAGTGCACAAAAATGGCATCCTCACTCCCCCAAAATCATCGAGAACACTCAACAAGTGCAAGAGTGCATAATGCAAGAGCAAATCATAGCACTTGCACCATAGATGTGGTTGAGCCATAAGAAGATACCAATTTTCAAAAAATCAACATAAGATAGGCCCAACCGAAATAAGATCTTTTAAAGAAATATGTTCACAAGCTTAGGGATACCAATTGGAAACTAAAACTAATTGAAAATGCCAAAAGCTAGTGAGAGCATTTAGTCAAATGAAAAATCAACATGCTCACCATGGCAAGCAAGAAGTAAAAGATCCTCAACAAATACATGAGTGTGCAAAGATACCAATAAACAATGAGACAAGCACTCATGAGATAAAATGGAACCACCAAAGAATTATAGATAAAAGCAAGGTAGCTCAAAAATTAGGATACCAACTAAAGGTGACCTCTCTCATATGTATAGATTTCTAAGTAGACAAATCGTTGGTGATATACATCCACAAAGAAACATGTACATACGAAATGGTTCGGGAAGAAGAGAACAAGGTATCCAAAAGGAAGTCATAAATATACAAACGAGATTGTTGCTTAAAAGCATAGCACATAGCTCAAATTTATCTCATTGTATATAAATGAACTTCAAATATATCAAATGCATCACACATATCACTAAGGGAACAAGAGATAGTGGAGATGCTTTGAATTAGGTAACAAGTATCACAAACAAATAATATCAATTGAAGAAGAGGTTTTGCAAATTCATCACACATATCACAAAGATATATTAAGTGAAGGAAAGAGCCAAAACCACAACAATTGCATATAAGAGATTTCATGCCAATAGGCAACCTACACAAGGTTGAAAACTAGAAAGGTATGCATGAGATGGATACTTGTCACCGAGATGCATTGACGATGACGATGATGAGAGTTGGTTTGTCATCAAAGCTTGACTCCGACAATCACACGGTGAGAACACCTTCCTTATGAACGAGGCAAGCATCCAATGCATCTCCATTGTACCTAAAACACAATTAGAGTACAAAATGGTTCCCAAACTCATTGGGTCCCATAGTAGTTAGATAAACTACAATATATAGGAAACACTCCACATAAATATGTGCATATAGATATGAAATTGAATTTCATGCACATCTTAGCCGATTTAGGATTCGGTGGAGCATACCCTATATATTGGATCAAGAAAGATAAGCATGCTAAAATAATATAAATTAGTAACCGAGCATGCAAAGGCTTTCTAGAACCGAACGAGACATAATTTGGACGAAAACACTAAGTAAACCAAGAAGAGAGCACACCAAGGTGTGACACAAAAAGGTTGTCCAAATTATATCAAAATCCAAATCAACACATGATTGAGGAAAAATCAAATCAAAAATGATTGATTCCAAAACACATCAACACATGAAGTGTGATATCAAAATGAATCAAATCAACACAACAAATGATCGATAAGACACCAAATGAAAATAAGATACCAATTAAAACAAAAATATCAATTAGGAGAAAATATACCAAGAAGATGGTGATACTTGACCGAAATCAAGTAAAGTAAAATAAGGCAAAAGGTATCAATACTCCCACAATAAATATCAATTGGAACAAATATCTATGGAGGACATATTAAATTCCAATTAATACCAATTGAAGGTACCAACACAAGATAAAGAAACAAATGCCAATTGAAAGGATCAAAAATTGATAGATAGGTTAGTGTTCTAAATAAAAAGGAATGCTCCCCCAATATTCATGCATTATCTTTCATATTTGCATTTGAATACAAAACGCATGCACAAGGGATCATTACTCTCCATATTTTATTTACAACACTAAACACTACCAATTGAAAAAATAGGATCCATTCAAAAAGGCAAGGAAGGCAATAGATGAAGCAAATCAACGCAAGAGCCAATATGAAGATGGTCTACAAAATCCACCACAATTACTAGAATCACTTGTCATGGACAAGGAGTATATGGAGACATTTCTCGGTGGTATATAGGAATGATGTTCAAGACCAACTTCACAACAAATAAGCATATAGAAAAAAGATAAGAATTAAAGCATAAGAAATGAGAAATATAGCGTTTTATTTCGAAAAAGGTTTGTTGGTAGTTTCAACTATTCGAACCAACCGGCTAAGCCATGGTTAAAATAAGATGAAACAAATGGTTTCTCAACCAATATATGGAAATGGATATTAGAGAAAAACCACACCAAGCAAACACACCCAAACAAGAGCCAAAAGATAACCAAAAGTAAATTGGAATTGTTCGAGCAAACATGCCACATAGGAAAGATAATTTATACTATCAAATCTAAGTGGCAAACCTCAAATGTTCACATTTTGTGGTATTGTAATATGCACATAGCTTATTACTCCCCCATAATGTGATAATTCATTTATTTTTAAACAAGAGGCACATAAAACCAACTAGAGAAATTAATGGACATTGTAGAATTTGAATTTCTCATGGATATGACATACCACATAGTAGCTAGATAATATTGAAATATCAATACTAGGTGGTGTGCCCCATGTCCACACATTTTTAGGTTTGTGAAGTGCACAAAGCACATCACTCCCCCAAAATGGGATAGTCCATTAATATGTCAAAGAGCCAATTAAAATCAACACAAGATCCAAAAAGGCTCAACACAAAGTTACAAATACATGATATACAACTATCAAACATAACCTTGAATAACAAGACAAGTAAGAAAGAAGCATATCATATACAAGCACATGCTAGGAACAAAACTAACACATGCAAGGGAGCAAGCAACTTTCAATGTATATATGAATTAAATACAAGTTACCGCAAGGAGGAAGCATTGGATATGAGATAGATATGTGATAATCCAATTGACGTGGCTTGAGAAATAAAACCATGAAGATCCCTTAATTCTTCAAAAATAGCCAAGTCACCAATGTCCTCCATAACCACCTATTGATCAAGTTGAAGCTTGTTGGTCCCCAACCAAGTTGGGTCCTAAGAGGTTAGTCACAATAGGCTTGGGAACCCAAATGGTGCTTTTCTTGACACCACTTTGAGCTCCCACATACTTGGCAAACACTTTGCCACCTCTATCCTTCCCAAGAGAATAATCATCATTAATTATGATAGGGTCGGAAGAGGTACCGTTAGTGCATGAGGAAGCAAAATGACCTTTGCCGCGGCAAAGGTAGCAACATCGACTCTTCTTCTTCTTTATAGGCTTCTCGACTTGAGGAGCATTGGCTTGAGTCTTCTTGGGAGGTGGCCTTTGTTCAACTCGTGGTTGAGCACGAGATTGAACAAGGGGCCGCTTCCCTAGTTGCTTCTCACTAAGAGGCTTCTTCTTCTTCATTGGGCAATCCCGAACGTGGTGCCCTTCTAGCTTGCACTTGAAGCAAGTGATCTTGGCCGGGTTCTTGACTTGAACTTGGCCCTTCTTCTTGTTGTCAACCTTGGACTTGCTCTTGTTGTTGGAGTTGAATCCAAGTCCACTCTTGTCATTAGGGGATTGTTGCACACTCAACATGTTGTCAAGTGCCCTCTTCCCCTCATGACGCTTTTCCAAGCCTTTCTTCAAAGAAGTGGCTTGGGCCTTGAGCTCTCCTCTCTTATCTACATGGTTAGTGACAACACAAGTACTAGAGGAGGTAGATGCATCATTGTTAGAGCAACAAGGCAAAGCAAGTAATTCATCATATGATGTACCAACATTTTTTGTGGATGAACTACTAGGACTAGCACATGGCAATATAGCATTATTAATTAAGGTTGTGCTAATATCCACATGAGGCTCACTTGATGTTACCTTTGTAGTGATGGCCTCATTAGCTAACTTAAGACAAGCATAGGATGCTAGAATTTCATCATTAGAGCTAGATAGCTTTTCATGATTTTCTTCAAACTTCCCATAGGATGCTAGAAGACTATCATTAGAGCTAGATAGCTTTTCATGACTTGCTTCCAACTTCTCATACTTGCTAGTTAGCAACTCAAGTTGAGCCCTTAGCTCAACATTCTCCTTCAACATAGATGCTTCACAAGAAATTGAGTTAGTAGCACAAGCATCATTGACATTAGGGATGGAAGAAGAAATCTTAGCAAGCTCTTCATTTAATTTAGCATTTTCATTTTTCGTGACCTTATATTTAGCAATGGCATGGTCACGTTCTTTAATGATTTTAGCAATTATTTCATTATGAGACTCCTCGATAGAATCTAGTTTCTCCTCAAGAGAAGCGCGAGTCCTTGCTCTTCCACAAGAGCATCTTGTAATGATGCTTTCTCCATAGCATCATCTCTTTCGATCTTACCCTTTTCTTCAAGGCTTGCTTCCAAGGCCTCAATAGTTTCCCCACGCTCAATAAGGGTGCTCATGATTTCAAAGAGGTTAGCTTGGGCACTTTTATTGCTAGGAAGGGCTTTAAGAATCATTAGGCCTTTATTTTGAAGCAAAGCATTAACCTTTTCAATATCATCTTCTTCATCATTATTATCATCATCATCATTATCATCATTATTATTACCATTTCTAGAAGAAGATTTAGCCATAAGGCAATGAGTGATGGATGAAGAAGAATAATTATTTTTTGAACTACTCAAGTTCACATCTTGTTGCATAGCTAATTGGGTTTCCTCTACATTATTATTCATGCAAGAGTTAGAGGAAACACAAGCATTTTTATCATGGCAACTAGATAAAGCAAGCATATCATCATTAGATTTATCTAAGCAATTTTTGGATGATATACAAGGACTATCAACACTAGCATGTATGACATTTGGAGTGCTAGAAGAGTTTAAGTCCAAAGATGAGGCATTGCAACAAGATAAAGATAAAAGATAAAAGATCATCATAAAAGATATCACTATCAATATTGCAAAACCTATCACTACTCACCATCACATTGGATTGTGGCTTACCACACTTTGGTGAAGTAGATGAAGACGAGAGCTCGTCACGGCCGGAGGTGGAGGGAGAGCAATCATCCTCAATAGAGTTGGACACTCCATATTTATCTTGTAGCTTGGTCCAAAGCTCATGAACATCCCGGAGAGGCATGAATGACTCAAGAACTACAATACTTATAAATTTACAAAACTCATTAGATGCTAGAGCATCTAGATATAAGTTTTTCTCATCCTCTAAAGCCGTACTTTCGTAGTCCTTTGGAGGAGAAAAACCTATATCTAAGATACGCTGAATATTGGGGTCCAAGACCCGTAAGTGACTAAGCATATGAGTTTTCCAAACATTAAAATTTGTGCCATTGAATATAAACATGGAATTGTGCACTAAATCCCTAGACGACATCTTTACTCTCTAGGCGGTAAAGCCAAACAAGAGAGACGATGCTCTGATACCAATTGAAAGAACAAGCTATGCCCGGATGTCGCCTAGAGGGGGGTGAATAGGCGAATAAAACTTTTTCTAATTAGGGGCTTGATAATTGCGGAATAAAACTATGTGTTTAAATTAACAAGCCAACAACCTAAATTGCTAGGTTCACCTATGTGCACCAACAACTTATGCTAAGCAATCAAAACAACAAGGTGATAGCAAGATATGAACTTCAAGCACGAAGGCTATCACAATGTAAATTGCATAAGTAAAAGGCTCGGGTATAGAAATAACCGAGGCACGCGGAGACGAGGATGTATTCCCGAGTTCCTCCTTGTTAAGGGAGTACGTCTCGTTGGAGGGGTGTGAGCTCGCCACAAAAGGCCTACTCAAGATGCCACAAAGGCCTCACCCTATTCTCCGATGAACCGCACCCAAAGGTTTGTTTCACCTTCCACTATCGGAATCCTTCGGGGAGGATTCCGGAGCCCTTACAACTTTTGGGGCACACACCCACAACTCAATTGGGGGCTCCCAAATCGTGTCGAAGCTTCACAAGCCGAAGTCTTCACGGCACCTCCAACCGTCTAGGGTACATGATGCACCCAAGAAGCAACAAGCTCTTGTGAACACAATGCACCCAAGAGTAACAAGCTTCTCAACCTTCAACTTCATGTATCACCACGGAGAGAGCAACCCGATGCAACAAATGCAAAAGGCAAGAACACACAAAGTGTTCAAGTCCTTCACTCTCAAATTCCAACCAAGCAACAAATGCTTTGGAGGGAATAAGAGAGGAAGAACAAAGGGATGAACACAAAGCAACCCCAAATCTAGATCCACTAGGTTCCCCTCACATAGAGGAGAATTTGATTGGTGGAATGGTAGATCTAGATCTCCTCTCTTGAATCCCTAAGTTTGGGCAAGAATCATTGGAGGGATTGAGAGGAATCAAGCTCACAAGGTTAGCAACAATGGAGGAGAGAGGAAAACAAGTGAGCAAGGTGAGCAACCAGCACTTGGGGGAAGAAGGGGGCTATTTATAGCCTCCCCCAAAAACTAGCCGTTGGAAAAACGAGGGGCCGGAAATTCCGGGTTAAAGGGCCGGAACTTCCGGCCGGGGGCCGGATATTTCGGGGCTTACACCAGAATTTCCAGTGCCCCGGAAATTTCCGGAGCAAACCTCCGGTGCAAAGTTCCGGACCCCCACCCGAGAGAAAACGCGAAAATGACTTAGCCAAATTTTCCTTGGGCCGGATATTCCGGACCAAAGACCGGAAATTCCGGACCCCCGGAAATTTCCGAGGAAACTTCCGAGGCAAAATTCCGGACCCCCTCCAGAGAGAAAAGCCAAAAAGACTTAGCCAAAAAAGCTCAGATAAAAATATGGACTGGATATTCCGGTGCAACGGCCGGAACTTCCGGGGGCCGGAATTTCCGGCCTCAGGGCCGGAATTTCCGCCCCACAGAAAATAGCAGAAATTGCAATATGAAAATGGGCATATCTTTTGCATCCGGACTCCGTTTTCGATGATCTTGGGCTCGTTAGACTCGCAACGAAAAGCTCTACAAGATCATGCAGAGAAACATCATTGTCCATCATGTGAGGAGGAAATCATAAGGAGAGAGTTTGACCTCTCTTAGAAGAGACAAACTGGAAAAACCTCTAAAATCAAAAACGCAAGAAGGTATTCATGAAATTCGTTTTGATGAACTAGAGCTTGGTGTGGAGATGAACACAAGCTCAAAAATTCTCACAAGGATAAAATCCAAATAAGAACCAATAAAGATGATTGCATGGATGAAAAGGTTTGTGCTCTCTACGACGATACGATCACGATATACGGTCGAGAGCCCCTCTTGATAGTACGGCTATCTATCCTATAAGCCGGTCTCTCACTAAACATCATGAGACCGCTAAAATAGAAACCCTATCAAGATCATACCTTTGCCTTGCGCATTAATCCAGTTGAGGTCGACGAAGTCGATCTTCATCTCCTCAAGACGCACCACCTTTCTTGATTGCGCTTCGCTTGGTGAAGATCCACATGATGCTCCCCCATACACCAAGATAGGAGAAGCACCACATAGACAAATCTTCACTTGGCCTTTATCTTCAAATGGTTGGCAAGATCCAAGCATATGACATCTTCTTGTTGATCATCTTGAATCTTGAACCACACCACTTGACACCGTCCTTCATGAGCTACGCGGGATCTTCCTTTTGATGCAAGCTCATGACAAGACACCTAACCCAACATAGAGATACCAAGCACATAGATCATGGGTTAGTTAACAAGGCTATATTGACAAGTGCTCACCATACCATGAGATCACATGATCCCTCATGGTACATTACTAGCCTTGTGTGTTGATCAACTTGCACATAGCCGTGATCAACATATAATCTTCTTCTTCCATTAGCCTTGATTCCAACATATGGAGATCAAGCAACGCAAATGAACACATCCTACAATTAGCTCAACACAAATATTAGTCCATAGAGATTGTCATTAATTACCAAAACCATGCATGGGATCAACCATGCACTTTCAATCTCCCCCATTTTGGTAATTGATGACAATCCCTTTTTAAGAGGGTTTATATAATGAATAAAGCATCCTTGTAAGAAAAACAAGCAAGGATGCAAAGCGCATTAAGGGCAAATGCAACAAAAGCATAAAACCCAAATCCCCTTAAACCCTCTAAACTTCTCCCCCATTGGCATCGATTGCCGAAATGGATAGAAAAATTTAGAGAGCCAATATAATATGAGTTCCTCCAAAGATTGATGGCAATCCCTTTTAACGAAAATTAGAGGAAATCAAACTATATTGAGGATCCAAAGATTGCAAAAAGCAAAAAAGGCTTAGCCAAAAAATCTCAGATGAAAATATGGGCCGGATATTCCGATGCAACGGCCGAAACTTCCGGGGGCCGGAATTTCTGGCCTCAGGGCCGGAATTTCTGCCCCACAGAAAACAGCAGAAATTGCAATATTAAAATGGGCATATCTTTTGCATCCGGACTCCGTTTTTGATGATCTTGGCCTCGTTAGACTCGCAACGAAAAGCTCTACAAGATCATGCAGAGAAACATCATTGTCCATCATGTGAGGTGGAAATCATAAGGAGAGAGTTTGACCTCTCTTAGAAGAGACAAACCGGAAAAACCTCCAAAATCAAAAACGCAAGAAGGTATTCATGAAATTCGTTTTTAATGAACTAGAGCTTGGTATGGAGATGAACACAAGCTATAAATTCTCACAAGGATAAAAGCCAAATAAGAACCAATAAAGATGATTGCATGGATGCAAAGGTTTGTGCTCTCTACGACGATACGATCACGATATACGGTCGAGAGCCCCTCTTGATAGTACGGCTATCTATCCTATAACCCGGTCTCTCACTAAACATCATGAGACCGCTAAAATAGAAACCCTATCAAGATCATACCTTTGCCTTGCGCATTAATCCAGTTGAGGTCGACGAAGTCGATCTTCATCTCCTCAAGACGCACCACCTTTCTTGATTGCGCTTCGCTTGGTGAAGATCCACATGATGCTCCCCCATACACCAAGATAGGAGAAGCACCACATAGACAAATCTTCACTTGGCCTTTATCTTCAAATGGTTGGCAAGATCCAAGCATATGACATCTTCTTGTTGATCATCTTGAATCTTGAACCACACCACTTGACACCATCCTTCATGAGCTACGCGGGATCTTCCTTTTGATGCAAGCCCATGACAAGACACCTAACCCAACATAGATATACCAAGCACATAGATCATGGGTTAGTTCACAAGGCTATATTGACGAGTGCTTACCATACCATGAGATCACATGATCCCTCATGGTACATTACTAGCCTTGTGTGTTGATCAACTTGCACATAGCCTTGATCAACATATAATCTTCTTCTTCCATTAGCCTTGATTCCAACATATCTCTACTAATATAAAAAGAGAGAGAGGGGGGTATGATCCAACACATCTCATCCATCTAAACTTCATCCAACAGCTCACGTTGCTGCAATGATGAGGTGCTCATCACGCCCACGCGCGCCCACGCCCACGCCCACGCCCGAAAAAATATGAAAACCTGCACGAACCATGACCCCATCAGGCAACCGCACGGCACCACCCACTGCCTTCCCTCAATCGACGCTCGATGCCGGCACCTTCACGGATTCGCCGCCCGCCACCGCCTGGCATCGCCGCCGCCGCCACCGCGAAGGTATCGCCGCCGCCACGGCATCGACGCCGCCGCCGCCACGACATAACCGCCGCCCCTACCCCCGGGACGGACTCGACGCCCGTCCCGCCACCGGCCCCTGTCCCCGGCACGGACTCGACGCCCGCCGCCGCCCCCTTCACTTAATCGTCGCCCGCTGCCACACGGAGATGGGCGGCTGGTCGGAGCTGCTCAACACCTCCACCAAGGTCCTCGAGTAGGCCGTCCCCAATGGACCGCACTTCCCTACCCTCCAGGTGCCGCATCCTCATCCTCCTCGCCTGCATCTATCTCTCGCCGCTTCGCCCGAATCACCCCGGATTTCTTCCGCCTGACGGGTTCGTTGTTCTTTGGCGCGCGCAGAGGAACCTGGACCAGCTCGAGGTGCTCTCCACCAAGCTCAAGGCCAAGACGATCCGCGCGGAGGCGCCGTCGCTCTCCGCCACAAGGTCACTCTCCAGGACCCCCTTAGTTAACATTGAGACCCTCTCTGCCCATCACCGCATGGTGTTTTGTGCGAATTGCGATTTGCGGCTTCTGGTGTTTTGGAGAGACTTAGGGTTTCGGCTGTGCATCTACAAGTTGCTGGTGCGCGAGGGGATCAATGCGGAGTAGCTCACCAGGGACCTCAAGTCATTCGAACTCAAGGTGATTAGCTTAAGTGTTGGTCGTCAAAACATCAGATGATTTGTTCAACTGTTGACATGTGTCCTGTGAAATCTTTTTTTCTTTCATCCATAAGCAACCATCGGGGCTCTTCTCGATTTTACTTACTGGTTTTCTTCGATAGATGCACACGCATAATTATGCAAGGCCTTTTGTGAGCGTATCAAAACACTTGGAGCTTCTAGCACTAAAAAGACACATCATTGAACTGACACAGCGATCTTGCTCTTCATCGTCCACATGTTGAAAATTGACTATGCAATGATCTCATTTCAGGTGTTTGTTAGTGAGTATGCTGCTAATGAATAAAGGGATGCAGGCAATGGAAGCCTTCTTGCTTCGCTGGCAGAGGCCATAGGCTGCTTTCCTCACTGGATTAGAGAAAAATAGGTGATTTTCCTTCCTCTGATTTCCCCTTTGTTTTTCTCCAGTGAATCAATTATTCATCCGATTCTCCAGCGGATGATGCTTGAGTTTTTTCTGGATATAAATGTTGGAACTGCGTACATAACTGGCGTCCCGTTCTGCTTTCCCACACGAAGGAAAGAAAAATAACACATGTAATTTTTTGGAGAGTAGCTTGCTGAGTAATTTGGTAGTCAGTCGAAAGATATTACCTTAATTAAGTGGTCTTAGTTTATTTTCACGAATTATGATCATACATAAATAGGTCGTTCTTATTATGGAATGGTGTATCTGAACCTTTGAATCTGTTTAACTTTAATTAGAAGTTTATTCCGACAAAGAAACAACATGAGGAAGATACAAATAATTGATTGACTGAATGATTAATTGATATAGTGAACTTCCGCCATGAGGCAAATAATGTGGGGAATTTGGTTTCTGCCTTTTGTAAGAATCTGCTTTTGAAGGCATATATTGTTTCTTCTCATACTGACATCATAGTTGACACGAAAAGCAGGGGATTTTACTGATGCTTACATTTTTTCTTGCTTATTTGATCACCAGGTCAATTAATTTTTCCTTGTACAATGACTAATTTATTCTCTCCCGCTCTGTTTGAATTTTTAATTTCGTCTAGTCTAAACAGTGAATTTGATCAAACATTTTG
The DNA here is from genome assembly GCA_012064385.1 of Puccinellia tenuiflora. NCBI lineage: Eukaryota > Viridiplantae > Streptophyta > Magnoliopsida > Poales > Poaceae > Puccinellia > Puccinellia tenuiflora. Next base: position 38,152 of record QRDG01000058.1, read on the forward strand.
ATCTTTTGACATTGTCAGGTTACATGAGTTCATTTTAATGAATGAATTAAATATAAAATGGATGTATGAAAAAGGGTGCGGCCTAACATTGTGATCTTTTAACATTTTCAGCTTTCTACTGATGATTGGTTAATCAGAAATGTTCTGTTGGTGGTGCATCTCAGGTCATTCAGCAGGAAATAAAAGAGAGTAAGATGAGAATGTTATGCACTAATTGCAAATTCAGTCAGTTGAGTAACAAGGACATGTACCGTGTGTGTGCTTGCATTGCATCAGGCCTACTATTGAGATCTCTGATAGGCCTAACAGTAGGCCATTTAACATTATTTGATTTTTTCAGGTAATTGCAGGGAAATTTAGGTTTGTACCGTACTGTGTAAGCATCTCTCGAGCGTGAGCATCTGTTATCAAGGAGACATGCCACAATTCATTTGTATAGGTGTTTCCATGACACAATCATTTGATGAAGCATCAGGGTTTTTCGAGCTGTGGTTCGTCGAAACACATCAAATGTTTTGGTATGCCCTGTACGCAATGCCTTTTTTCCTGCATTATCTTTAGCTGTTTAGCTACAGGGTATGAAATGGAGGTTTATCCTTGTACCATTATATTACTTTCTAATCCAACCTTCTCTTTAAAGATCGTGTAGCAGAAAACATATTCTGTACTATGATCGTGGTGCCTTTTCTGATAGCTATTTGGAAAATTGGACTACAGTTTTTACTCTCTCCAAGTATGGTAGAATTAAATGGTCGAATGTGTTGTATTTTCTTGGTAATACTGGCTGTGTGCTCTATGCCTAGCTAGGTGTTCTCTGTCCATGCAAGGAAAGCAGGACGATGGATACCGCAGACTGAGGGCATCAACATTGAACTCCTCCTCTTATGATGTAATTTCAGGTATGCTTATTACATTTTTTTTGACACATGTTAGCAAAAGCTTACATTATTTTCGTGAGCATAGCTCCTTTCTTGTTTTTCTTTAATACAAAATAACAAAATTTGCTAGGAGCATATATGATATACCTACATAGGTGGTCAGTTTCTCAAGGCCAATGCATTGAATGTTGAAACTTCAGTTCATGGAGAAAATTTGCATTAATTTACATCACTTATATGAAATTTAGATATTAACGAACGTATGTATGAACCAAATCTGAACTGCTCCTCTTTCTGTTTACACGAGCTTTGTATGTACAGTAGTACAGTTTGTGCTCAATTATTCCCATAGCTATATTTGTAAATATTCAGTTCAATCAAAGTTTAACCTTGGATCCAGATTCTTAATCTTGCAAATGATTTTTCATGAGTCAAGTAATTTTGCAAAACTTATACTCTGAACCTTAGGTTTTCCCTTCAAATTGCACTCTTTGTTCATGTAGCTTGTGGTGTCTTTTCAGAGAAGCTAGGGTTGTTTACGTTTCAGAGGAGCCATGTGACGGCACATCCGACTAAGGTGAGTATCATGCATATAGTCTCATGTACCCTTTTTGTAGTACAACAAAACTCTTCTCGATAATGCTCGGTACATGCTTTCCTGTTTATGTCTGAGCATAGATAATGTCAATGCTATGATGTGCTCTTAGGACACACCTTTTCTTTGTTTTACATGTTCAATGGCATATATTATATCTCTCCCTTGTTTTTTTACATGGTGGCAGAGAGCAAAGTCAAGCTAGAAATAACCTATGTCGACAAGCTAAAAATTGGAACAACGAATTATCTTTTGCGGGTGTGGTGCATATTGGTGATTAAATCACCAATGAAATAACTTCCAAATCCTTGACAATTGTGTTTTTTTAACATTGAACAATATTATATCACTTTTTTGGAACAATCGGTGCAACAGCTCCCAGAGGGAATGGGATTTCTAATGCAAGATTCAGGTGCCCTGCTCCAGACTTTGGTGTGCGGAAAACAAAGTCGCCATCAACGGCGGCGAAGGAAGATTGTCGTGGAGGTTGACATGCAGGATTGCCTCGATATGATGCTGAATTTTATGAAGTTTTGACTTAATAAACTTAGTGAGCATCGGTCAAATTGAAGAGTGGAGTTAGTTGAAACGTCCTTCTGCTTAATGTTCAAGTAATACTGGTGAATATGAACAAGAGCTGCATGTGTAAGACTAAACCTTGCTATCAGGTTACATATACAAGACTGAACTTTGTTGTATGTCACTTGTTGTGAGAAGCAACATGCTAAAAATACATTGAAATTTGATTATTTTACTATGTGGGATGTGCAAAGAAATTCAAAAGATTACCCGTGCGAGGCACGTGCACACTTACTATATCGACATGTGGATTATGTTATATTTGTTTATTTACTTTGATAATTAAAATCATTGATATTTTGTGAGTTATTAATATTGTATTCACAATATACTATTAGACGTGTATTACACGTGCACTTTTACTAGTGGAGATCAAGCAACGCAAATGAACACATCCTACAATTAGCCCAACACAAATATTAGTTCATAGAGATTGTCATTAATTACCAAAACCATGCATGGGATCAACCATGCACTTTCAGCCTTTAGTCCCGATTGCGCAACCAGGACTAAAAACCCTCTGGGCCCGGGACTAAAGCCTCTTTTTCTACTAGTGCATAGATTTATGTTGATCTACGAAAACCAAGCAAGAGGTGAACGAATCGATCTACTGAGCCATTGCAATCCCTGCCGGACGAGCAGGTTTCAGATATCAAAGTCGTTATTTCCTACATGGAAAAGGTGATGAAAACATAGTTTTTTCAGGTATCAAAGCCGAACGAAAACTATTTTTTTTGTTGTTGTTACTGAGATTCACTCTATATATTTCTAAAATGGAAAATGTGACCTCTTTTCGCTCTAACAATGTCAAATCATCAATTAAGATCGAGCATGTAAAAAAATCAAGATTACCGTGAGGTCATCTATTTCTCTGAATTTGATCAACATCAATGTATGATTGTTCAGTGAACGATCCGACTTGACTTTCCACTTCATGTTGATCAGTTTGAGCATGTTCAGCAAGTTCACCAGTTAGCTTTCCCGCTAGCTTGCCAACTAAAGTAAGGGCAGCAAGCCAGTAATGAGAATAAGCTCTTCATTTTTGTTTCCGTTTTCAGACAAGTACAGCGTCCACTTTTCTCGTATTTGAAAACAGCAGATCTTAAGAGGATGTTGGAAAAAAAAAATACGGGGAAGATCCATTTTTTAACATACTTTTTCGTATTTCCGAATGGTGTTGAATAGTCATTCAACTGATGCGGAGAATCTCGTCTACTTTGAAAGTATTGAACGATGTGTTTATATCTGTCTTTCTTTACAAAAGTAACCAAATTTGTCGAGTTCCAAAGTTTTGATAAATCTAGTTTGTGTTCAGTCTTATGTGCTCATAACTCCTCAAAAAAATACATTAGTTTCTTAAATTTCAAAAATATTTTGCCTGAGTAGACGGAGGAATTGTTTAACCAGGTTTTTTATGAGCCTTGCAATATGTGAGAGCCGACGATTGGTGAATGGGAAGCCGAATCGCTGAATCATAATGGTACTGCCGCTGAATAAGTTCGCAAGCACACACAAAAACAGGAAAAACTCGTGACCGCAGCACAGTATGGAACCAACTTGAGGCACAACGGTCATACTTGAACAGGGGTCGAGCCTAATTGTTTACAAAGCCAACTTTTTCTCCGCAAATACTAGAAACAAAGCACAAGTTAACGAAACAAGGTATCTCTCTCTTGTTCCAATTTGGCCAAGACTTTTAACAGAAGCACACGCCACACAAGCCTCAAACATGGTTACGTTGCACTAGCAGAAGCAAATGAAGATACAGGTGGACACAAGCTAAAACCCAATATTTGCAAGACACACAACTCATTCGGTCCACGAGATCTTTTCACAAGCCAAAACAAGTTAAGCAGGTCAAACAATACTCTTACAGAACCTCACCTTCACCACCAAGGGCATAGATATACCAGACACCAAGGAAAAAGTATAAAGATACAGTAGCAGCTCAAACAACATTGTTACAACAGGACACCAGTCCTCTCACATATCTGACATCAGGACTTATTCAGAATGTATTAGTTTGGTTCCGGGCAAGAAAACAGAAGAGTAGGATGCACATGATACTTAAGCTACGGTTGTTCTACACGACGGTTCATTCCGGCGGGGGGTGCAGCTCGCTACGACGCATCAAGTTCGGAAACAACATGCACGGATGCTGCTACTGGCTAGCTACTGCATATACAACAAAACAGGAGAATACAGCAGAAAAAAAGGAACCCCGAAACTGGTCCTCTACTGCCTCTCTCTTGATTCTGACCTATCAGCCTGCCTATTGTTATCCCAGCCGCTGCTCCTGTTGTCATGGTGCCTATCGCCCCCCGAAGGTTGCCGGTCAAACCGCTGATCGTTTTGCCTGTCATACTGAGGTCTATCGCTGCTTGAAGGTTGCCTATCAAAGCGGCGATCATTTCTTGGTGCGTATCCATCATCCGTTTGCGTGTGGACAAAGGGGCAACGGTCTTTGCTGCAGTGACCACACCTCGCAAAGGTAAAGCAGATTCCCTTCCTAAAAGGTAGTGGCCCCTGCGACCCTCCACCGCCAGACTGAGGCCTCCATGACCGGCCACCTGAGTCACCACCATTAAAATCCTGCTGGTTATTCCAGGTCTGGTTCCCACTTGGTGAATTCCAGTTCATGTTATTATTCCCCTGGCCTGTACCATTTACAGGACTAGGGCCAGGATTTCCCTGCACAGGAGCACTCCAGCCGACATTTTGATTTACGTTTCCAGCCTGGGGCACCCAACCAGGATAAGAGTTTGCATTTCCTTGAGCCATGGCACCCCCCCAAGGGGCCATCACAACTCCTTGGATCTGACCTCCCATCATAGCAGCCGCATTTGGAGTCCCTTGGGCTTGAGCTGTGGTCCACACCATATTCATGTTGGTGTTTCCTGGATTCTGTGTGACCCAACCCATGTTCTGGACTGCATTTTGTTGTGCCGGCATAGTCAAACCCATGTTGTAGCCTGTGGCGCCTTGTGCTGCTGCTGCCCAAGGCATGTTCATATTAGCCTGTCCCATCATTCCCCAGGCCATGTTTGCATTACCCTGAACTGTCGATCCCCAGTCCATATTTCCAGACCCCTGAGCTTGGCCAGATGTGTTGCCAACTTGTGCAGATGGTGTTGATATCAGCTGAGCCGAGTTGGAAGCATCAGTTGATTGGTTACTTCCATCTGCAGGTGATGCCACAATAATGCAATTAGGTAGGTTTGCTTAAAAACAATTATTCTCATGGAGCTACAGCAGTTGTTTAAGATTGAAAACCCCTGAGACTTTGAAATGGAACTATTGGAAACAAGATTCCAGAGAAAACACAGCATAAACATGGATAGGCAATGAGCTAATACCTTCAAATTGCTGAGTGTTTGATTGTGCAGCTCCGGCCTGTGCACCTGCAAACAATAAGAAATACTATACATCAAATTAAAATGCATATGCACTACAAACTTCAACCAAATTGTTGGAGCATATAAATCTTGCAAAAGGACTCAACTTCACCTGAAGACTGTGAATTTACTATGTCTGTGCCACCTGTTGCAGGAGCTGGCACAGGAGTTAGCTGACCTACATTTCCTGCAACCGTATTATTCTGTCCTGAAAAGCCTCCTGTAGCAGGCTGAGAAAGTGTCATTGGATTTACTGTACTACCAAACTGACTTGAGGAGGCATTCCAACTTTCAGCGAGGGATTGTTGACTTGCAAAAGCTGCTTGAGAATTTTGCATCCCATAATAACTTTGTGCACCAGACTGGATCATGGTTGGCCCAGGATTTGCTGTATCCTGTATTTGACTAACCCTATCCGGGAAAGACTGTGACTTATTTAGAACCCCTGTTTTTTCGTCAAAAAGGGAGTCACTAGAGGGTCTAGCGCCAACATCTGAATTGCTTCTCAAGTAAGCTTTGTCCGTTTGAGAAGAGCTGCCAAGTGGTGGTTCCCATGGAGGCAGGTCTTTCTCAAACTTCCCAACCAAAGCATCAGCTAACAATATTGAGTCATCCTGCTTCTCATTAGACTTCCATATTTTCAAATTAGGAGGGAAGTAGCCACTGCTGTTCCATTTACGCAACTGTACTATTGAGAAAGGGCCTTGGATTTTATTAGAAGGATCCATGTACTGCCATATCTTTTCAGATTCATTGACTATTGACTGTGATACTGCTGTTGCGGACCCTAAATTAGCCGTTGAAGTTTGAGATGAGGCACCAGATAGCCCACGTGGAGTATTAGCTGGTGTGGCTTCCACATTAGCTTTGTGTGGACTGTCTGATTTACCTGTGTAACCAGCACTTTCACCGTGAGGCGAGAATGAAGATCTCCGCCCATGAGGAGATTCCAAATGTGTACTTGACCACGTGTTTCGGTTTGAATCTCTTGCAGCGTTCCTACCCTCTCCTTTACCGGGAGATACTGGATTATTATCTTTCCTAAAGAAAGAACCTCTCGGCTTACTGAAGCTACCTGTATGAAAGAAAAATTGAAGTCAATGCCAGAATGGTAAGAAGTTTAAATAAGCAGAATAAAGCAAATCAAGTCAAGTACTTCTCTCAGCATCCTCTTCTGGTTCCTCTGGAGATTCATAATTCGGATCCATGGCAGGATCAGAATGTATTTCCGGTTCTTCCTTTAGCCTACGAGCACGCTCCTCTGGAGTACTTAGAAGCTTCAGCTTCTCTACACATTCTCTAAGCGTACATACTGGTCAAGGCATGCAAGCTAAATTATTATACACAACAGAAAGAGAAGTATTCTCATTGCAGAAAAAGAATAAATTCAAGAAAATACCAACACGCAATCAGAGTACGAAAAAAGAGGACAATTTAACCATAATCTTGAACCATTAACTAGAACTAAATACTGATTGATCAAAGAATGTCGATAAGGATATTCTTTTCTATGGCCCATATCGCTGGCACGGTCACGAAGATGCGCAAGGCGCATTTTTTCACTTTCAATCCACTGCAAAGATCCAAATGGCATTCATGAATAAGCAAATGAAATAGAAGTGATTGACTGGAAACTTCTATAATCCTTCCAACAGTAGTTGCTTACATCATTGACTTTCACAGAATGAAGAACCCTTGCCTTCTCCTGAATCTCTCCCTGGAAGATAGGATGGTTACACCATAGAAAAACAGTGCACAAATAACACAAACACAAAATAATGTGAATTAACATTACCACTGTCAGCCTTGTAATGAACCCACACTTTATGCTTTGTCGTAGCCGTTTGCACTCCTCCTATAACAAGAATAATGACAGCATTCAGCAAATGCAAATACATCTACTGCATAAGTGCATGGCTACATCAGTACAGTAAACTAACACTAACAGTATACAGAGTGAAAGCAACTGCAACTAAAACAAAAAAATCAGTAAAGATGGGAAGTATAAACCAAATGTGTACTTTCTACTTAGTTTCGGTAAACATCAAATGAATAGTAGAGCTATCATATTTCTATTGATAAATACCTCAGTGAATTCTTGATTTGAGGTTATATCAATAGTAATAACCTCTTTCTTGTCCAAGTTTAGTATCTCTAGTGTTATATCAGTTGTCTTTTTACCGCATTTATACATCTCAGCAGCTGTTCCTGTCCCTGCACACAAATATGGAAAATTCTGCAATCAGAATCATGAAGAGCCGAATCTAACAACAGAAGTTCTGAAAGTGTGTCATCTTACCAACAATCTGCACAAGTCGATAGATGTCTTGCCTTTGACCTGTACCAGATATCCGTATTCTTACAAATGCTCCAAGAACTTTCTCACTAAATGTGTCAACATCACCCATCAACTCTTCCATTAGATTGCGACGCAGGTACATCAAGCCGATATTATGGTTATCTATCGCGGCGAAGTCATCAAGGTTCGTTTGCAAAGCTCTCTGATCATACTTGCGTGATTTTCTTCTTTTTTCTGAACTCATCACAACTGATGCTTCACTGTTACCATCAGCATCCTGGCTAGGATCAGGGTCTACAACACCACCGTGGTTGCCATCCATATCAATTGGTGCGGCCTCAGCCATGAGGAAATGAGATTCGATAAGCTTCAACATTTCGAAATGCCCAACACGTTCTTTTCCAAAGAGACTTTGGAGCAAAGGATCACAAACTATCTGGCTTTTCCCGCGAGGATCACGGAGATCTTCACGTTTGATATACTCAAGTATAAGGCGTTGAACTTCAAACTGAGAGAGCACTGATTTGTCACCATTCCTCATATGTGCAACAAAATCCAAGAGCTCCTTCGATGCCCAACTAGCCTCCTCAGCTGAGGACGTAGATGTACCCACACTTTCAGATTCTTTTGCTCCATGCTCACTGCTTGAAGCACGCTTTGACGATTTTCTAACCTTTGCCCCAGTAGACTTCTTAGTCTTAGTATCACGGCCACCTGAGCCTCGCTTGGTATATCTCCGAGTGCCTTTCCCTTTGGAGCTGTCCTCATCAGCAGCACGCTTTAATCGCTTCTTTCCCCTCTTTTTTGGCGAACTGTCTGAATTAGCCTCTTCTTCATCATTAGTTTCTGGTAGTTCACGTATAATCAAAGAAGGTCCACTCTTTTGACCCCTAGAGACTGATATTTCTTCAAATGTCAATGACAACTTCTCTTTCAAGCCCAACCAATATTCCTTGAACAAATACCACCAGGTGTTTTTGTCGTCAAAATCTACATCCTGTTAAATACAATTGTATAAGTAGAAAGTATGCGCACCAGAACCATTAATAGGTCATTTCATACATGTAAAGCTGCTGACATGAAAACTGCTGAGCAGGGAAAGACAATGTCTCAAGCAATTTGTAGCAATACTAAGTTAGATGGGCATTTCATGAAAACAAAGCAGGAGGAACGAAGAGGCAGAAGCTAAACTTAGACTAAGGGACAGATGTTGATATAAGCATTTGAAATGAACAGGTCATTTGTGCAACATGCCATTGTATTTTCAAAGTGGGTATTGACATACTCCCTCCGTCCTCAAATAAGTGTACTTCTAGCAATATTTATAGGAAAACGTAGCAATATTTATGATATATACTAAATTAGTATCACTAGATCGGCATTGAAATGTATTTCTATAATATACCAATTTCATATCATATATGTTGGTACTAATTTCTATAAAGTTGGTCAAAGTTAGAAAAAAGTTGACTTGAGACAAAGGATAGAAGTACACTTATTTGAGGACGGAGGGAGTATATGTGTTTAGCCACCCCTAGCCAACATGACTCCGACCATGATCTAAGAAGGATTAGGAAATATGCATAGTTGTAATCTTCTAATTATGGCTGTGTACCAGCCAGGATCTTCTAATGACGGCTGTACCAGCCATAATCTCATGTAATCAGGATGTGGTTGCTCCTGTTGCAGATCTGGCAGCACACTGCAACATCTACAGGTTCAACAGGCCGACATAGCATATGCCATGAAACAAATATGCTTGCCTACGCATGACCATGTGAGCAGCACCTCTCTCCTCGTCAAGCAGATGCTTCAATACCTCAAAGGCACAATTCCTCATGTCCTCCAGCTCATCGATTTGTTGACTGATGCTCCCATTTCCTACACCGACACAGACTGGGCAGACTGCCCCAACACCTGGTGCTAAACCTCTGGCTGCTGTTTCTATCTAGGGTCATGATCCCACGACAAAGCACGATTTCCCGCTACAGTGCAGAGACCGAGTACCATACGGTGGCTAACATGGTCGTCAAATCTAGTTGGGCCAGCAACTACTTCAACAACTACAAAAAACCCACTCCAAAACAACGATTATTTTCTGGTACAAGGTCCATTCGTGCACCTGTCGACTAAGCAGATTGTAATTGATCTCACTTTATCCATAATCATGCAATCCATGGGACAAGTTTGTGTTCTGCATGTGCCTTGTGTGCATCAATAATCAATAATGAATTAATGATCATATTAGGTGTACCCATAGTTAGGTCCCATTTGTTATCCTGCAGTTTATCCCGAGGATGCACCTTTTTTTAGATGCATACCAGCCAAACAAATTATGGCGGCATGTGAAAATAAACTTACTATCGAATGCAGAAACAACAAAACTGCATAACTTGAAGCCATGATGGTTTTGAATTATCAGACAAAAGGTGTATGCAAATAACATCCGCCCATTTCAGGAAAGCGGTGTAGCAAGTTTTAGCATCAGGGAACAATAATGGCAATAGTTTTTGGTACACCGTACATGTTGAGTTGCCTGCAAATTAGGTTCACCCATTTGATTTCACGAAATCCCAGACAGAGCACAGGTTAACATGTATGCTTCAAATTATGCGAACATCTAAAGAAACAGTCATTCCAGGTCTAGAACTCTCATAAGATTATATGAACAGAATCACAAAACACTAAACCAGCTTCTCAATGATATAGAAGAAACCAAAAGGTTAAAAAACAACAATACATTGCATGAAACTAAGTTAGAAAATATTAGGTAGGAGAAACTAAAAGTAAGGTGAAAAGGTTACCATTTGCTCGGTTGCCTCCTCTTTGTTCTCTATCATCATCACAGTATTCATACATGTCTCACAGAAACCTTTATTTCCTCTGACACGGAAAAAGTTTGTCTCTCTCATGCATGCTTTGCATAAGGAATAGGTACATGTGTAACACATTTGGCTAGCAGGTTTTTGACAGTTGCTACAAATGTGCCACCCTGACAAAATAAGCAAAGTTAATGAAATCATATATGTGTCTATTCAAGACATTTTATCTGTATACTAAACATCAATCCTTGACATTGTCTACCGTTACAAAAAAATCAATATGATCGTCACCATATAGGTAAACTCATGTATCATTGAAAGTATTTCCTAGTTCATGCACGAATCAGATAGAAGAACATGCGACAAAAGGAGTGCAGCAAATTTCAGAGTTCACGGACAAATAACACATTCTATAAATCAGATGCATTATAATTGTATAAAACAGGAAAATTATGTGACAAACCCACAATAGGAATTGTAAAGAAGCAAGCCCTAGAAAACACGGATTTGGGAAGAAGATTGTAGCATGCATATCCAATAGTAGAAACACAACTATTTAAGAACACTGGAAGGTTTGGGGACTAAAGATCATCCAACATACCACAAGTCCATTGACCCTTAGACTTGAAGAACTCGTCATCCCGATTAACACAAGAATGATGATAAGCCTTAGGGCAATACCTGAGGACACAAAATGAACAGTCAACAGCTGAAACATATAGTTGTGTATTTATTAATAACAAATAAAAATAACACAGCTGTTGCACAAACCTACGATCACAAACCACAAGCTCACCACCATCAAAGCATATGAAGCACACCCCCTCCTCATCCTTCTTTTTAGGAGATGGCTTTACCACAGCTTGAGCCTTGGAAGATGCACGACCTCGCTTTGGGCGCCCTCCACCCTTCTTTACCAACGTTGGAGGCTCGTCATCGTCATCATCCTCATATATCTGCACATCCTCTTCTTCAGGTAAACCATCAACCATGTCAACTTCAGCTTCTTGAACACTATCGGCTTCTTGAGTGACATTTTGGTCAGCCATGCCATCATCTTCATCCTCATCGCCAGTCGTAGTAACCGCATATTTTCCGATGCCCTCCACATCTGCACCGTCATCACCAGTTGAGGCAACATCCTGACTATTGTCCCCAGTCAGCCCAACAGTATCCAACTGTATGTCCTCACTTGTTGCACAAACACCAGCTGCATCAGTACCTTCCTCTGTGTTGACATCTCTACTCATGGAAACTGCATCCATCTGCCTCCCCTCATCCGTGGAAGGGTGACCAGCTGTTGCAATCCCTTCATCCTCATTGTCCTTTCCAGTTGAGGCAGGTATATCCATCTCTGTGACCTCCTCTGCAGCAACATTACCAGCCATGTCATCTTCAGCTGAAGCTGGAACATTATCATCTTGTTCCGCAACACTATCAGCTTCCTCAGCAACATTTTGGGCGGTCATGGCATCTTTTTCATCGTCGCCACCGGCCACAGTAACTGCAAAATTTTCCATGCCCTCCTCACCTGCACCATCCACACCAGCCGATGGAACCTCCTTCTCCTGATAATCATCTCCAGTCAGGCCAACTGTATCCACATTTATGTCCTCACCTGTGGCATCAACAATAGATGCACTAGCAGCATTTTCGTCGGCATCTCTGCTCGGGGAAACTGCATCCATCTGTGTACCCTCATCCGCAGAAACGTCACCAGCTGCTGCAACCCCTTCCTCCTCAGTGGAGGCAAGTGCATCCATCTTTGTGCCCTCCTCAGTAATATCATCGTCATCTTTGACATGCTCTTCTTCCGTACCGTTTAATTCAGTTGTAGCAACTGCATAATCCATTGGTGCCCCCTCCTCATCCTGAGCATCCTCCCCATCATCGTTAACCGCGGCATCATTATCCATCCGGGGACCATCATCTTGCACGCCAGGTCCAGAGCGAGCGGCCTCGCCAGCACCATGGCGGATCCCCTGACCAGTCTGGTCATCTAAGCTATCACCGCCTCCAGCGGGAACCATATCAGAATCGTCCTTTACAGGGGAAGCACCCAGCTCTGCGGGGTCATCCACCGCAACAGCACTCAACCCAGCGCCGGCGTCTTCCTCGGGCTTCTCATCCGCCGGACCACGGTCGTTTAAAACCCCTACAGCATCCTCCTCCGCCGCCAGGTCCTCTCCACCGGGCTGCGCATCCTCTTCGGGCTTCTCGCCCTCTACGGCGGCGTCGACCTCCAGGACGATATCCGGGGCGGCCGGCATGGCCTCCGCCGCGCCGTGGACAGGGGCGGGTCTGAAAGCACCCAGAGTAGGCGGGAAGTTAGCTCGGGACTGGAGTAACCAATCACTGGATAGCCAAACCGAGAGCTCGTACCTCAAAAATCGATGCCCGAGAGCGCCGACCGGGCGGGGACGGCAGGCGGGGCGACGAGGTAGGACGGGGGGCGGCGACGCCGGTGAGATTCCGAGGAGCGGTTCCGGGGGCGCGAGGCTTCGGCGGCGAGCTGCGGCGCGGGGACGGCGGCAGCTCTAGGGCACGGCGGCGGTTGTGACGGGACGGCTATAGGAGAGAGGAATTTTGGAGCCGCACCGGTTTTGGATTGGAGTAGGGCACAGACAGCACACAGAGCGTGAGGGGAACGTGGCGTGGGAGAGGAAGTGCCATGGACTCATCCTTGTACGGTGATGGGTCGGGCCGGGCCGGGCTGGGCGTGGACTGCTGCTGTTAGTGGGCCTATCTGGAGGGAACGGTTGACTGAACTGATAGAAAACAGTTGAAAAAAAAGAGAACACAATATATAGGGGTGTAAACGGATAGGATAATTTTCGCACCGAATCCTATTTCAAAACCGTTTTAAACAATCTATATCCGGTTTGAAGAAATCCGACGGATAAGGATATCCGATTACGAATTTGACACCGGATACGGTATAGGATATGGTATGAAAAATAGCCCCAAATATGGATTATCCGAAAATTAAATAGGATTATCCGATGATTTTAATCCGAATAATCCGATTTTCTACCGAAATATCTAACCTAATAGAATATAATTATTAGTTAGTGAGTTGTAAATTTCGTCCGTTAAATAAAAACTCACTTATATAGTCATTGTTACGACTATGGAGTACAACTTTGTTAGGTTATTAGCATATTGAACTATTATTTTTGGTTGTATGGTTCGCCGATGAATTTATACACGTACATATCCGATTAAATTTTTTCCGCCCCGAATCCGCTTCGGTTCCGCACCCGAATCCGTGATATGATATATCCAACCCCGAATTCGCAACCGGTCATTATCCGCTCCGCTCCGAATCCGATGAAAAAATATGGTATAGGATATGGTAACGATGAAATCCGATCCGGTCCGATCCGTTTACATCCCTAACAATATACCATCCCCTCTATGGAAAATAATTCTATGAGACCTGGTCTACAAATTTAGCTTCGTGGACCAACTCCAACAATTGACACGTGGCATGTATGTCAGTTTAGATCTAAAAATAGGCAACCAGATTTTGTATTCCCCCTCTATTGCACCCACAACTAGAACCAGTATCAAATTTCTCAACAAAAAAAAAAGAACCAGTATCAAAATATGTATAAAATGAGAGATTTAGACTATTTATCTTATGCAGTTATCAAAAGTTATGAAGTTATGGGAGGCATTGCATTTCCCCTCGGCCACATTGTTAACGGAACCATGTCATATTGGCAGTTCATGGTAGTATATGCTAGTCTGAAGATGAGGCTTGGAAGTTAGTCCTGGGAAAGAAAGGATGGAATATTTTTTGCTCGATCTCAAAGCAAATTTACAAACCGGATCGGTTGTATTTTTTTTCAATGACGGACGAACATGAGTGTTATCTTTTATAGCCTTTAGTCGTTTGTTTTTCAAAGATGGGCGAACGATATACTACTACCTTTGTTGGAATGCAAATCATCTATCTTTTGCTACTTAGAACAAGCACAACATGTGAATTAAGGATGTGACTAAGCGAATATATATGATAGGGTTCGATAGCACATGCTACGTATAGGGGTGTCTAAGAGCATCTCCAATGACAAACCCAAAATTATGTCTGGACTCCCCCATATTCGGCATGATGGAGGTCCTATCTCCTAACCGTGACTGGCATCAGATCATCATGAGGTCGTCTCCCTCCTCATGACCCTTATCACTGTGGTCGCGCGGTGGCCATGGACCGAGCTGATAAGCCGGAGGGGTGTGATAGGACCGACAAAGCGGTGGGCACCCTTAAACTTTCTTTCATTGTTCTGAATTTTTGTTCCTCATGTACTCATGATTTGACCCATGGTGGGTAAAAGCTCGTTCCACCTACTGCAAATTGTGTTCCCTAGTAGTTGTGATTTGTTCGTTGTGTGTTAAAACTTTGTTCTCCTCGGTTTAAGATTGTGTTTCTCCTTTTACACGTAATTTGGTCCACCATGACTAAAAGTTTTTGTTCTGCTAGTAGTCGTGATTCTTCTTTTCCTCAGTATGTTCAAATTTTGTTTCGCTTGGTATAAAATTTTGTTGCTCCTGTACGCGCGTGATTTGTTTCATGGGAGCTATTTTTTTTAAGTAGTCAAGAATCATGGTCCCCTCACTGTCGTGATTTTTTTACTCATGTGTTTTGTTCCACGTGGTCCTGAAATTGCACGCGTGTTGTAATAAAAAAATGTGCCACTTAGTTGTTAATTATGTCCTACTTTAGTGTACAATGTTTCCTTTGAGCAGAAAATTGCACATAGTTTACTTTGAGCTGTAATCTTACACTTGATTTTTTGGTTCCATTTAGTGCAATACTAGCCCGTCGTGCCACAGCCAACAGCGGATATGAAGTGCCATGGACTCACCCTTGTACGGTGATGGGTCGGGCCGGGCCGGGCTGGGCGTGGATTGCTGTTGTTAGTGGGCCTATCTGGAGGGATCGGTTGACTAAACTGATAGAAAACAGTTATTAAAACAAAAGAGAACACAATATACCATCCCCTCTCTTGCACCCACAACTAGAACCAGTATCAAATTTCTCAAAACAAAAAAAAGTATCAAAAGATGTACAAATTGAGAGATTTAGACTGTTTATCTTATTCAATTATCAAAAGTTATGGGCGGCATTGCATTCCCACACCTTGGCCACATTGCTAACGGAACCATGTCATATTGGCAGTTCATGGTAGTATATGCTGGTCTGAAGATGAGGCTTAGAAGTTAGTCCTAGGAAAGAAAGGATGGAATATTTTTTGCTCGATCTCGAAGCAAATGTACAAACCGGATCGATTGTATATTGTTTCAATGACGGACGAACATGAGTGTTATCTTTTATAGCCTTTAGTCGTTTGTTTTTCAAAGATGGGCGGACGATAGACTACTACCTTTGTTGGAATGCAAATCATCTATCTTTTGCTACTTAGCAAGCACAACATGTGAATTAAAGGTGTGCCTAAGCGAATACATATGAAAGGGTTCGATACCACATGCTACGTATAGGGGTGTCTAAGAGCATCTCCAATGACAAACCCAAAATTATGTCTGGACTCCCCCATATTCGGCATGATGGAGGTCCTATCTCCCAGTCGTGACTGGCATCAGATCATCATGAGGTCGTCTCCCTCCTCATGACCCTTATCATTGTGGTCGTGGTGGCCATGGGCCGAGCTGAGAAGCCGGAGGGGTGTGATAGGACCGACAAAGCGGTGGGGACCCTTAAACTTTCTTTCATTGTTCTCAATTTTTGTTCCTCGTGTACTCGTGACTTGACCCATGGTATTGGTGGGTAAAAGCTCGTTCCATCCCAAAAAAAAAAAATACCTGGTGTCGGTGGGTGTGGCCCTTTTTATTACTGGGCCGTCCGACGCAGCAGTGGCCTTTTTTTCTCGTCGTACCCTACATCAGCAATTCGTGTCGTATCCTTGCTTTTCATCGAAACGAAAGTCAGAAACCCTAAGCATCTGGCGTTTGATGGGGCACGGCAAGAGGAAAAAACCGGACCTTGATGACGGGGGAGGTGTCGCTGACAAGCTCAAGCCACCCATTGGAGATCTGGAGCTGGAAGAAACGGATGGAGACACCATCAGCGGTGATTCGGATGTCAAGGTACGGGGTCGGTCGGCCTACCTTGTGGCATGCCACCGGGACTGGTCTACGGCTTCCAAGCCCTTCTCCGTGTACAAGCTGGACGTCGCCCCCTCCGACGCGGCGTCGGCGAGTGGGAGGCTCCGGCGCTCGTGCCTTCGCCGCGCCGCCCGGCTGGAGATGGCCGCGGGCGGTAAGAACTTCGCCGCCGTGCGGTCGAGGCGCCGCGCGTGGATCGTCGGCGCCGGAGGCGGTTCTGGCGACACTGTCTTCTTCGACACCGACACTCAGAAGGTCATCCGCGGGCCAGTTCTCAAGTCGGCAAAGTGGAACCCTGTCCTGACGGCCGTGGGGGACAAGGTTTATGCTATGTGTCTCTGTCCCTCCTGGAAGCATGATCCAAACTTCCCACCCTGGTTCGAGGTGCTCGATCTCTCCGAAGCCAGAGTCGTCGTCACCGTAGACGGCCGCTCCCATCTGGACGGGTGCTCCTGGAACGCCCTGCCGCATCCGCCTTGCTTTCCATGGAAGCTCCCCCCGTTTGAGTACCAATATATGCTGCCGATTGTGATGGTCGTGTCCCATGTCGTGGTCGGCCCCTACGTCTTGGTATCGTTCAATCAGAACTGGGGCACACATGCATTAGACACCAACTCTCACGAATGGCACAAGGTCGACGACGAGAGGCTGCCTTTCATCGGCCGCGCCGCCCTGCAAGCCTCATCGATCTTCCTTGCCCTGTCTAAGAAAAACGGGCCTGTCAGTGCTTACTGCATCCGCGTCGCAAATTCTGGCAAGGACCATGCTCTCAAGTTATCCATCAGCGTGCTCCCGGTGAGATACATGGAACATGGAGTTGATGCAGGGCCATGCTTCTCTTCCTTGGACAATGGGCGCTTCTGTTCATTGAGTTATTCGGTTGACAGCTCCAGCATGAGTCTTCACCCCAAGTCCCTCGAATTGTTTCCAAGGAAGGCGCATGTAAATTTGAGAACCTATCAAATAGAGAACCCGTCACTTCTCGAGGTTCCGGAGGAAACGCTGCTTGCTGGGAAGACAGAGATTACAATCTCCAGCCAATGGGAGCAGGCCTTCAAGATTTCCAACTCATCCCAAGGCTTCGCTGAAGTGAAGGAACCGGGAGAGGACTTGTCTCCCTCTTCCTTCACTCTTCTATCAGTATAAGATAAGTAAGTACCATTGACACCTTTATTTCACAGTAGGTTCCCCAAGAACCTATTTAGCCGCAAATGTAAATGACATGCGCCACTGGACATGCATGTTCATGTCTCACGGTTTTACCTTTCATAAGAACCTATGATGTTTTCCTTGTACTGGATTACTGGAATATTATTGGCCCTTCTACATTTCCTATATGTAATATGTTGGCTTATGCTTTTGCCTCGGTGTGGTCCTCCCACTTCCCTACATGTTCTTCCCAAGTTTCAAATAAGCACTATGCGCTAAGCGAGCGGAGAGGCATCGTTTACTGTAATTGCTTAAGGGTATCAAATAAGCACTAGACGCAGCTTAAGCGTTTTTAGGCGTTTTGTACAAGACACACGTTGCTACTTCTAGGCTAGTAAAACCAATGCATAAACTATTATATCATGACAGCAATTTCGTGTATTCAGTTTTCAAGCTAATGCCAGAGTGTGACCAGATTTGTCGTTTTTGTTTCTTAAGAACAAAAGAAGAATCATACACTTTAAATGGTATGTTTATTCTTAGTTAGCATAAAAGCACCGGATATGTCCTCCATATGGATGCTACCACAACTAAAAGAGTAGAAAACTGCAACTTAGCGTTCAAAATATTGGGAAAAAATGTCTGATCAGAAAACCATAATAATTTATTCGGTTTTGCTAATTCTAAGTCGACTGAGAATTAACTAAATCTCAGTCGCCTCCTTAACCGTTAGATTTTGTGTCGTGATTCGTACTGATTTGTGAGTTGCACATGGTTTGCAATCGTGTGCAACTGACTGAGAATTAGTTAAATCTCAGTCGCCTCATTCACCGTTTGATTTGTGTCGTGATTTGTGCTGGTCTATGAGTTGCACATGATTTGCAACTGTGTGCAACTGACTGAGATTTAGTTAAATCTAAGTCGACTGAGAATTAGACACTCCCTTTATTTTACTTATGAAATAGTTGTTTGACAACATTCACCAATGGTCATGTCCACCATAGTAATTGCGTCTGAAGTTGAAAGTTCCATACTTTTTTTTTGACAAACAGGCATTGGCAAATGCCCCAGATCGAAATTTTATAGAGGCTAGATGGAAGTGTATAGCACAAATTTTGTCTCGTATTGTTATAAACAAAGGTGTGGCTAATTCTCGATCGGATAAAAATTAACTTAATTCTTATTCATATGACATCATCAAATCTCAGTTGCAAGTCAAGTTGCAACTCATAATTAGCATGAACCACGAAGCAAATCAAATGGTTCAGAACAATTGCAATCCCACTTGCAACAAAAATATCTCAGTCGAATGAGAATTAACTCCTACATGCACGAATCACGATGCAATTCGACGGTGTAGGACTTGAATGAGCAATAATATAACTTAATTCTCAGTCGACTGAGAATTAGCAAAATCGATAAACAACTGTCTAGTCTCAGAACAAAAAAAATAGAGGTTTCCTGCAATAATGTTAAGCTCATGCCATCTACTAACCTTGTCTTGTAGATTCTCCATTCAAAAGCTCACATAATTCTTTTTCAGTCTCCATAGGTATTCTTAGTGTCCCTTGTCACAGATTCTCATATGTTCAGGGGAAAACAATAACTCTGGTCTTAGGAAAATCATTGCAAAAAGTGTGAAAATATTTCCATGGTATTATTGCAGCCTACACGAAATATTTCGTTAATCTTCATCTGAAATGAATTGATATTACAACGTACATAGCTCTCTCTATTTGCATTGATAAATTTGCACTCACTCAATCATCACACACCAGGGGCGGAGCTCCCAGTAGGGCAAGGTAGGGCAGCCGCCCTACCTTTACTTTTGACGATAATATTCATATGCACGTGTTTTTTTTTTTGAACAATTTGATTGGTCGTACATTAAAAGCGGACTTCGTATGATAAATCTAGGTTTGTTTCATTCAACACTACAGAAAGCCGATTCCGAGTGAAAAAAGGGACTAGATCTAGTCTAATCACAAATCAACTTTTTCTCTTCACAATCGCTAAATCTCAATCTAACAAAACCGAACTATAAACAATGTTCCATGTGGGGTTTTTCAAGTAGGACTTAAGAGTATTTTGTCCAGCTTATGGGAGGCTGCAATCAGCTTAATTTAATTGTACTACGCTCTTCAAGTGTGCTTCTTCCCCCTTATCCCTCTTACCATGGCAAGTCCTTGGGAAATAACTCTGATGGGCAGAAAAAGGAAGGAGTTAACATACCCTCCTATCCAACCCTAGACACTCTAAGATCATTTTCAGACCTGCTCCGCTCCCATTTAAGGAAAAAGAATTTACATTGTTCCTGAAAGTAAGAGAGGATTAGGAAAGTTCTATTGATTATTGCTTTCTCCATACCGTCGGGAAAAGCATGAGGAAAAGGCTGTAATGGTACGATCCCTCCGTCACCCTAGAATGAAAGGGCTGATCTCGTAGATATGGTTAATGAATTATGTTTTACGATACTTTGAATTTGTATATTTTATTGATCTAAAATTTAATTTGTGTTTGTTCCGTCAATATTTTTCTCCACAAGTGAGGACACATGTTTACCAACTGAAAAATGATGGCTCACGACACTATTGTAAAATGTCAATTTGCGTAAAAAATGACATAACAATTCTAAGTTTTGATGAAATGGTAAGAAAAGGGGGAAAATCAAGAAAAGAGGAAGACATTTGGTCATTATTGATTATTTTACAGTGTAGACATCTTCTATTGCTATAGACTATGTTACACTGATTTTGACCATCGCTTAAATGAACTAATTTCAGAATTTCTTCGGAACTTCTCTTGTCTTGAATATTTTTGATATTTTTGTNACGTCGTCATCAAGCCAAGGAGAAGCATACCCTCCCTCGACCTCAAGGAAACCTTCGACAACCTCCGCCGCTTCCAGATGAAGCTCAACCCGGAGAAATGCGTGTTCGGCGTTCCAGCCGGACAGCTACTCGGCTACCTTGTGTCGGCACGAGGATCGAGGCCAACCCGGAGAAAATCGCCGCCATCGACAACATGCGACAACCAGAGAAGCGTCAAGGACATCAGAAGTTCGCCGGTTGCCTAGCTTCCCTTAGCCGTTTCATCAGCCGGCTCGGGGAGAAGGCTCTCCCGCTCTACCACTTACTGAAGAAAACGGACAAGTTCGTCTGGAGCGACGCGGCCGACGCCGCCTTCAAGGAACTCAAGCGGGCGATGGCCACCACCCCAGTCCTAGCACCTCCGACTCCAAAGGAGCCCATGCTCATGTACATCGCCGCCTCCAATCGAGTCGTCAGCGTGGTCCTAGTGGTGGAACGAGACGAACCCGGCAAGCAGCGGCCGGTTCAGCGGCCAGTCTACTACCTCAGCGAGGTGCTCTCGCAGTCAAAGCAAAACTACCCGCATTACCAGAAGCTCGTATACGGCGTGTACATGGCAACGAAGAAGCTGAAGCATTACTTTCAAGAGCACCCGATCAAAGTGATAAGCGACGCACCGCTTGCCGAGATCATAGGCAACAAGGACGCAACCGGCAGAGTTGCGAAATGGGCAATCAACCTGACGGCGCACGGAGTCGAGTATGACAAGAGAACAGCGATCAAGTCGCAGGAGCTGGCGGACTTTCTCGCCGATTGGACGGAGACGGACCACGTACCGCCGCCACCCAACTCTGGCGAACATTGGCTCATGCACTTCGACGGCTCCAAAAGGTACTGGGGACTCGGCGCTGGAGTCGTCCTCACCTCGCCCAAGGGTGGCCGACTCGAATACGTGCTACAGATCCACTTCACGGCGTCCAACAACGTAGCCGAGTATGAAGCCCTCGCACATGGCCTCAAGCTCGCCAAGGCTATGAACATCAAGCGAATCCTCTGCTACGGCGACTCCGACTTGGTGGTCCAGCAGACCACTGGTCATTGGGACGCCAAGGACCCCAACATGGCCGCCTACCGCTTCTTCGTCCAGCAGCTCGCCGGATACTTCGAAGGATGCGAGTTCCACCACACCCACCGCTCCAACAACGAGACAGCCGACACCCTGGCAAACATTGGCTCTCTTCGCGAGGAAATCCCACCCGGCGTCGCCCTCGAGAAGCTCTACAAACCATCCATCACGCCGTGTCCCGGCTCCGATTCCATCCGGATGCCGCCGGACACGGAGTCGGCTGGGCCGGCTCCAGGCGAGACGGAGCCCGTCGAGGTCCTCGTCATCGAAGCGGCTCCACCATGGACCCAACCCTTCCTCGCCTACCTCGCCAACAACGAGCTCCCGGCAGACGAGCTCAACGCCAGGCAAATCAAACGCCGGGCTAGTGCTTACACCATCATCAACAACGAGCTATACAAGCGCAGCGTATCCGGAATGTTCCAACGCTGCGTGAGCCAAGAAGAAGGGATCAGGATCCTAAGGGAGATCCATCAAGGCGAATGCGGTCATCATGCGTCCTCCAGGGCAATTGTGGCTAAGGCGTTTAGGCACGGGTTCTATTGGCCGACTGCGCTGGCGGACGCGAGCCAGCTGGTCCGACTCTGCAACGGCTGTCAACGATTTGCAACGCAGAAGCACACGCCGGCTTCGGCACTCAAGACAATTCCTATCACCTGGCCGTTTGCCGTCTGGGGGCTCGACATGGTTGGGCCACTGAGGAGATCCAGTGGAGGCATGACACACCTGCTGGTAGCGGTCGACAAGTTCACGAAATGGATTGAAGCCAAGCCGATCAAGAAACTGGATGGACCAACAGCGGTCAAGTTCTTCAAAAGCATCATCTACCGCTTTGGCTACCCCAACAGCATCATCACGGACAACGGGACAAACTTCGTCAAGGGAGAATTCGCCAAGTTCTGCGGCAGGACCGGCATCCGGCTCGACGTGGCCTCCGTTGCGCACCCGCAGTCGAACGGGCAAGTCGAGCGAGCAAACGGCCTCATCCTATCCGGCATCAAACCTCGGCTGCTCGAACCGCTCGAGCGGGCAGCCGGCGCGTGGGAAGAAGAGCTACCTTCCGTCCTCTGGAGCCTAAGGACAACGCCGAATCGCTCAACCGGCTTCACCCCCTTCTTCCTCGTCCATGGGGCTGAGGCCGTCATGCCAATGGACATCGAGCACGACGCACCCCGGATCCTGCTGTACACAGAAGCGCAAGCTAAGCAAGCTTATGAAGATGGAATGGACCTGCTCGAGGAAGCACGCCAGCTTGCCGAATCAAGGTCGGCGATGTACCAGCAGCAGCAACTACGCAACTATCACAGTCGGCGCATCAAGCACGTCCGCTTTCGCGAAGGCGACCTCGTGCTCCGGCTCATCCAGGACACTAAAAACATGCAAAAGTTGTCATCACCGTGGGAGGGACCATTCATCGTCAGCAAAGCGCTCATCAACGATGCTTACTACCTCATCGACGCCCGCGAGCACAAGAAGGACACGATGGACAAAGAGGGCGATGAAACGGAAAGGCCATGGAACGCGTCACTCTTGCGTCGATTCTACACTTGAGAAAGTACAACGTATGTATCACCTATGCTATCAATAAAAGAAACGAGAATGATGAACACATGAGCAGTTTTTCGCAACTTTTTCCGCAATTTTCTTTCTGGTTCTTCCGGCAGCCGGCAAGCTTGCTTTTAGCGGCCGTGTAGCGTGACTAACCCCTAAACGGCTAACTCTTCGAATCCGGTTAAGGCCGGCAAGAGAACAAGCTGGAGGGGGCCAACAACGTGAAAAACGCATAAAGGGAAGTCCTGCCGGCTGAAATAATGTTCTTCTGCAAACTCGGCCAAGCCGGCAGTCGGCAACCGCTTCTCCGATTACGGATGATTAACTACACAACGCTAAACGGCTAACTCTTCGAATCCGGTTAAGGCCGGCAAGAGAATAGAAGTCGTTACCGGCTGAGAAAACTCTGGCCTAACAAACCGGATCCTAGCGTTGTAGTAGTGTGCATGATCCCGCTAGACGGTGAAGTGCACACGAACGGCGGCAGGAAAGGCTACAGGCGAGTGTGAAATTGAGATAAGCACAGTAAAAGTATACTCCATGATCATAATAGCAAACTAATCGCTTCGTCATTTCATTTCACACGCGGAAACGCCGCCAACCGGCTTCGAGAGCCCAAGCCGGACACAGGCACGACGAGCAGGAAGTAAAAACTGCGCACAAGTAATCAAGCACAGGAACAAAAGCATCGGGAATTAAACATCAAGTGCAAGGCCTTACAGATAGAAGCTGGACAACAAAACAAAAGAGGGAAGTCCACAGGCGGACCTTCCCCGCGCAACTACAAGGTCGAGCCGGCAGAGCTCCCTAAGCGGCAACCGTCGCCTTCCCGGATCCACCTATCTTTTTGCCAGCCAGTGCTTGATGCAGAGAGTGCCGTCGAACACCTTCACGAAGAAGACGCCCTTGTCACACCGGAGACGAAAGCAGAGGATGAAGCCGGCTTCGAGCTCGTAGAAGTCAGCGAACTCGTCCCAACCCCTGACAAACTCCACCCTGTTGACAACAGCATTACCCTCCACCTGGGAGGTGAACCGGACGGTTGCATTCCAGGGACCCTGGGAAGCACCCTCACGGAAGAGCTTGAACTTGAAGTGGCCAACGCCCGGCAGTGCGTCGGCGAAGGCGTCGGGAAGCCTCTGCACCGGCCCAGTAACTGGCGAATGCAAGATCAAGAGGAACTCCCCGATAGGGAACACACCCCAGGCCGGGCGCCGCGGATTCTCCAGGGAGTCGGAAGAGGCGGAGGACAACTCCGCGCTCTCTTCCTCGCTGTCGGCGACGGCAGAGGGAGCATATTTAGGAATCGGGTCAAAGCCTGGAGGTGGAAGAACAGGGGTGGCTTCCTCCTCGCTCGATGAGTCGTGAAGAACAAGGAGGTTCTTGCCACGACCAATGCCGATGCTAATGCCGCCGCCGACGGCACCCGCACTCCTCAAGCCAGCACGGCCGCCGCCCTTGCCGCGGCCAGCGCTGCTACCGGCGGCAGCGGAGGCGAACCGCCTTCCCCCGTCCTCGACCGCCACTCTTGGGGGGACGACCGCGAGGACGTTTCGCCGGAGGCGCAGCGATGGTCTCCTCAGTGGCAACATCCAAAGGCTCGGACTTCACCATGGCAGGGATGCGAGGGAACGATAGGAGGAAGACGAAGAGAGAGCAAGAAGGCGTAAGCAATGAGAAGGAAGAACGAAAATTGTGAAGCTTTATAACACAACCAAGGGACAACGTGGGAGACCCAACCGTCACCCACGATCCCATGATCAACACGTGGTAACGAAACTCAGTTGACAAGACCCTTCAGTAACTGCAACCGGGTCCACGCACGGAAGCCACGGGGGCTGCGAGCCGTCGGCCGGCAAAAAGATACCCGGGGGCTGCGCAGCCGGCAAGCCGGCTGCCCAGACCCGGATGAATATAAAATCACCCCGAGTCACGGACTCGGGGGCTGCGAAGCCGTCAGCCGGCAAAAAGAATCCCAGGGGCTGCGCACCCGCCAAGGCGGCTGCCCAGACCCGGATGAATATATAAATCACCCCGAGTCACGGACTCGGGGGCTGCGAAGCCGTCAGCCGGCAAAAAGATACCCGGGGGCTGCGCACCCGCCAAGGCGGCTGCCCAGACCCGGACGAACATACAAAAATCACCCCGAATCACGGACTCGGGGGCTGCGAAGCCGTCAGCCGGCAAAAAGATACCCGGGGGCTGCGCAGCCGGCAAGCCGGTTGCCCAGACCCGGATGAATATATAAATCACCCCAAGTCACGGACTCGGGGGCTGCGAAGCCGTCAGCCGGCAAAAAGATACCCGGGGGCTGCGCAGCCGGCAAGCCGGCTGCCCAGACCCGGATGAATATAAAAATCACCCCGAGTCACGGACTCGGGGGCTGCGAAGCCGTCAGCCGGCAAAAAGATTCCCGGGGGCTGCGCACCCGCCAAGGCGGCTGCCCAGACCCGGATGAATATATAAATCACCCCAAGTCACGGACTCGGGGGCTGCGAAGCCGTCAGCCGGCAAAAAGATACCCGGGGGCTGCGCACCCGCCAAGGCGGCTGCCCAGACCCGGACGAACATACAAAATCACCCCGAATCACGGACTCGGGGCTGCGAAGCCGTCGGCCGGCAAAAAGATACCCGGGGGCTGCGCAGCCGGCAAGCCGGCTGCCCAGACCCGGATGAATATAAAAATCACCCCAAGTCACGGACTCGGGGGCTGCGAAGCCATCGGCCGGCAAAAAGATACCCGGGGGCTGCGCAGCCGGCAAGACGGCTGCCCAGACCCGGATGAATATAAAAATCACCCCGAGTCACGGACTCGGGGGCTGCGAAGCCGTCAGCCGGCAAAAAGAATCCCGGGGGCTGCGCACCCGCCAAGGCGGCTGCCCAGACCCGGATGAATATATAAATCACCCCAAGTCACGGACTCGGGGGCTGCGAAGCCGTCAGCCGGCAAAAAGATTCCCGGGGGCTGCGCACCCGCCAAGGCGGCTGCCCAGACCCGGACGAACATATAAAAAACACCCCGAGTCATGGACTCGGGGGCTGCGAAGCCGTCAGCCGGCAAAAAGATTCCCGGGGGCTGCGCAGCCGGCAAGCCGGCTGCCCAGACCCGGACGAACATATAAAAAACACCCCGAGTCATGGACTCGGGGGCTGCGAAGCCGTCAGCCGGCAAAAAGATACCCGGGGGCTGCGCAGCCGGCAAGCCGGCTGCCCAGACCCGGACGAACATATAAAAAACACCCCGAGTCACGGACTCGGGGGCTGCCAAGCCGTCAGCCGGCATAACAATTCCCGGGGGCTGCGTAGCCGGCAAGCCGGCTCCGCAGACCCGGACGTATATTTAAATCACCCCAAGTCACGGACTCGGGGGCTGCACGATATAACGACGACAGAAGATAAGCGATAAGCAGGAAGCGTGAAATTTCGACCCGGCTAGATGCTCAAGCCGGCCCAAAATTCGGGGGCTGGGCATGGTGATTATCATCACCAAAACAAAGACGAATTCCAGTACAAAGGCCCAACAGCCACAGAGGAAACGACACTTATGATAACAGATCACGGCAAGAAGCAGAATAGCGAATTTCTTACAAAGTAGTCTTCAAAAGAGCACGACATAGCAAGATGAATAATGTGGCAGGACAGTTAATAGTACGGAATGACAATTACACCCGGCATTCCGGGGAAACAAGTAAATCAGGCAGTAGCAGCATCGGTAGCAGCAGCGGTTTCGCCGGCTCCAGTATCTTCAGTTGGCTGCGGCATCGAAGACGGCTCGGCAGGCACCAGCTTCGTCAGGTCAACCGCCTCGGCAATCCGCTCGGAGGCCTCGGCAATTTCTGGACGCAAGTCCATGAAAGATGTCCCGGCGCGGAAGCCGTCCATTAGCCTACTCATCAGCACGCCCGGATACCATGACTTCACCACGGCCAGGGCCATGTCGGCGCCTCCGCGCGCCGCCATCTCCACTTGATCATTGATGCCGGCAGGCGCTCCTTCGAGCCGGGCGCATAAGTCGGGGAGAGCAGTGGGCAAGGAAGAATCCGGCCATAAGTTCTCAAGCACGCCGTCAGCCGCCTCCTTTAGCCGCTTGAATTCCTGGACGAACCGCAGAAGACGGGAGGCGGTAGTCGGGGCAGACCCAGCAGCAGCACCAGAAGATTCCGGTCGGGAGTGAGCCGAGGCAGCATCTTTTTGGAGTTGCGCATCCACCTCGGGATAGAGGCCTGCATTTCAAACCAATGAGGCCGAATAGAAGACCCAAAGCAAGAAACCAAGGAGAAAGGAGACCTCACTTACCGAGGATCAGCTCGTTTACGCGCTCAGCTTCCTTGACCAAGCCGCTCACCAGCTGTTCCTGCTCAAGCTCGCGCGCCTTGGCCTCCTGGACGATCTTGTCGCTGTTCTCGACGGAAGCCTTCAGCAGATCCCTCAGCTCGGTCGCATCCCCGCGGAGAGACTCAACCTCGCTCTGCTTCCGACGCTCGGACTCCCGCAGTTTCGCCGTCTCCTCGCCCAGCCGGACAACCTCGAGGCGGCGCTCTTCTAATACCTTTTCCGCCGTTTGGAGATCCGTCTTGGCCAAGGTCAGGGCGGCGTCCTTCTCCTTCAGCTGCGTCTCCAAGCCGGCGCGGGAAGTGGCGTCACCTGTGGAGATCAAATCACCGTCAAGCCAAGACATGCAAGAGAAAAAGGCAGAACGGCAAGACAGAGTGCAGAAGAAAAAAGGAAGTCAAACCTTTAGCCGCCTCGAGCTCCCGCCTGAGCAATGCCTCCACCTTGGCCGCCTCGACAAATCCTTGCTCTAACGAGGAGCGAAGCAACGCAATGTTGGACAGATTTTCCTGGGCCACCCGCTCCACCAGCTCGGCAAGGGGGAACTTCCCCGACGCATCGGGCCGAGCCGGCACCGGTCCGGAGTACGGCGGAGAAGACACCAAAGTTGATTGGCGAGGGCCGGGGAGCGAAGCCGTCGCTTCCGCGATGGCCTTATCCTTGGCCGTCTCGGATACGGTTAAAGAGGGAGTGGGGAAGGCGAGATACCCGGCCCCGGCGCCGGGCCGAAGGACTATCTGGAAAGCGTCTGTCGACGCCTCACCAGCGCCGACGGAAACGGGAGGGTTGGAGTCAGCCGCGGGATGAACGGCGCTGGCCGACCCCGGGTTGACCACATCCACCTCCATCGTCATCGTCGCCGCCTCCGAAGGCGGATCAGCCGCCTGCGCCACAGGGGCCTCGGTGACAGGCACCGAGGCCGACTCCGCTACAACGACAGGTGCCGTCTCCATTATTGGGAGCGGCGCCCTACGAAGCAAGGAAAGCGTCACCACCAAGTGCAAGTTGCGAAGACCCCTACCACAAGACAAGGGTTTACCCGACGCAGGAGCCCAGCGCCCTGACCGTCCTCCTCTTCAAACGCTTTGGCGGAGGGGAGGGCACGTCGTCGGACGGGCGCTTCGCGCCTCCGGAGGATACCACGCCGCCCTTTGCCGAGACGGCAGAGTCTCCAACCGACCGCTTTGTAGCCGCCTGGGCGTCCATTGACGCCCGGATCGAGTCCGCCTGCGCCAGCTCCGCGTAAATAGCCTTCTCCATATCCTCGATACCCGAGTCATAACCAAGAACAGTAGGAGGGGAAAGATTAACCACCTGGGCGCGGGCCTTGTCGGCGGCGGATTCCGCCTTCTCCACGTTCGTCGCCTTCGCCCTCTCCTCCTCCTTCGAGGCCAGCAACTGCTCCACAGTTAAATCAGCATCAGATGCTCCCAAGGCCAAGACCGCCTGCGCCGTCCGAGCATAAAATTCCCTCTCCAAGTCATCCGGATTCAAATCGTAAATAAAATCACCACCTAAAGCAGGACCAATCACCTCATTTCTGGCCCCTCCGGCAGGGACACCTGTCTCCCCCGCCATCCTGGCATCCACCTCGGCCCAAGCCTCAGCCACGATCGCGTCCGCCCGCCCTTCCGCTGTGGGCTTCCCGGCGGGCGTCAAGCCGGCTGTAGTGGGCCGGGATGGAGTAGAAGCCCGTTTCTTGGCAGGCAGCACGCGCTGCCTCGTGAATGCGCCCCTCTGCTTGCGGGACACGGCGTCTGCATCAACGTCGGCGGCGGACTTCGACCGCCTCTCTGTATTCGCGTCAACATCGGCGGTCGATTTCGACCGCCGCTCCCTCAAGACCGGCTGAGGAAGAGAGCCATCCCTTTTCTTCCGGGCCACCGCCTCCAACGCCTTGGTCCTACGAGAGGACGGTGCCGGCTGGGAGGCTGGCATGGAGGAAGAACCCTCTGAGTCCGGTTCAGAGCCAGTGGAGAGATCTACTACCACACGCACGACATCGTCAGCCTGCCCGGCGACCCCGGGCTTAGAAGACTTACCACGGGACGACGAAACCGGGGGCGGATCGTCGTGCTCGAGATCCTCGTCCCTGTAGGCTGCCGAGTCGGAGTCGGGGCCGGCGGTAGGGACCGGGCTCGTTGCAGTCCGAGCAGCGTCGTCATCACCCCCATCATCGCCGCTGGTATCAGCATCTCCACCAGACGACTTGGTGGTATCGCCGCGTGTTTCCGCGGCGACACGGGCATCGCCGCCGGATTCGCCTCCAGCGGCAGTGTTCGCACCTCCACCCGCCTGCTCCTCGGCGGCACTCTCCTCCTCCAGCAAGGCCGTCAGCTCCGCGGAAAGGGGACCCTGGATATCAGGCTCGAAGACTACTTCAAAATCTTCAACCATCTGGAGCTCACAAAGCTATGCGACGAGCCGGCTAGATCAGGCGGCAGCCGGAAAAGGAATTGGAAGCAGAATGAGAAGGGAAAAAGCTAACCTCAGGAGCTTGATCCGAGCGGTTGAAGGGATCGAGCCCGAAGTCCCAATCCTCCTCAATCTTGTCGGTAATGAGACGGGAAACCCACTCGCATAATCTCTCCTGCTTCGGGATATTCATGGAGGCTCGAGTGGGGTCCCGGATGCCAGAATAGAAGCACATCTTGTGCGAGTGCTCCTGCAGCGGGTACATCCGCCTTGTTACCCAGGCCAGGGTCAGGTCCCTAGACGTCAAGCCGTCCGCTACCAGTTGCTCCAGGCGGGCGAACAAGGTGCCCTGCAGATTCACATCGACCGCCGGCTTCCGGCTCCAAGATCTGTCCGCCGGACGCGAGTCGGTGAAGGCTGGGAGGCCGACTCGGTCAACCTCAGTAGCGTTCCGAACATAAAAGTACGTATTCTGCCACTTCTTGATAGATTCGGGCAGATGGATCTTGGGAAGCGGCGTGCCCTTCGCGCTGATGGAGACGCTGCCGCAGTCGCGTTGCAGCCCAGCGGTCACCTGGGACCGCAAAAAGAAGAACATGCCGAAGAGCTCCATGCTGGGCCAAACGCCCAAATACGCTTCGCACAGCGTGACGAAGCAGGACAGCTGCGTGATGCAGTTTGCCCCCAGATGGTGAGGCTGCAGCCCATAAAAATGTAGGAATTCATTGAAGAACGAGCTGACAGGAAGCCCCAATCCCCGCTCCACATGCGTGTAGAACATGACGAATTCGCCCGGTTTGGGCCTCGGCGAGGTCTCTCCTGGGGGAGGGGCGCGAGCCTCCACATCGCCCATCTTCCCCAGGGACCCATTCCGGTGAAGCTTCAGAAGGAACTCATCATCGATGATGGAGCCCATCCAAGCACCCGTGCCCGCCATGGAAGATCTGTTGCCCGTGATGGGAGAGGCGGGAGCAGAAGTGGCGGGATGGAAAAATCGGCAAGGAGCGAGAGGAGCAAGAACCGGCGAAGAAGACGAAGCGGGAGAGGGGAACGATAACTCTGGACCCTCCCCCTCTTTTCCCCGTTAAAAGCGGGGCAGGCGGAACCGCACCGCTCAGCGCGCCACGTGGGGCGCGAGCAGGCCGCACCATTCGCAGACGACCCCACTAACAGGCAGTTGCCGCAGACGATCCAGTCCGTCGAAGACCGAAGCGACGTGCCCCTGACATCGGGCAGAACACCACTATCACGACCAGGCGGCAATACGTGGCTGACGTATGTCACGACCCACGATTCCCAAGACATCGAAACTACCGGAGACCGGCTACCCCAGGCCGGACGAGCCGCCCTCGGCCACCATCACCTATCCGGCAAACTTCGAGCAGGACGACTTCAACTACAGCGACGCAAACAAAACATTGAAGCTCGAGAAGTCTACCCGGCAAGCCGGCAAGACTCCACGACCTCGGGGGCTAGTGTTGGGGATATAAACCCCGTATACCCGAGAGAAGCCAAAACTTCCAAGGGCTCCAGTCGGCCACTCCCAGACGGATCCCGCCGTCCGGCTCCAGCAACTTCGTCCGGCTAGAGCAGCCGGCCTCTACCCACCGACCGGTCCGTACTGGTAGGCCCGGATCATCCAGCCCCTGTCGGGCGTTACCGTTACAATGTAATGATGAGATAGCTCCAGCCGGCTCCAGATCGTAGTGATGTCATAGGGGTAAACATGTAATCTCCCTGTAACCCAAAACCCTAGCCGCTGCCTATATAAGGCGTGCAGGGGCCTCCTGCGCGAGGACGACCAGAGACAGACAGAAGTAGGTAGATCATCATCTTCCACCTCCAGCCGGCTTGACAACTCAAGCCGACACCACCGCAATACAGCTCCAGGAGCAACCTTTGTAACCTAAGCCTGTGATCAAGTAATACAAGCAAGAACAGCAGGACGTAGGGGTGTTACCTCCACCAGGAGGGCCCCGAACCTGGGTAACTAGCGTGTGTTTGCATGTTTGTTGCCCAATCCCGCGCGAGCATCCGATCGTCGCCTGCCCCACACTCTTTTCCGTCTTTGATGGATATGCCGTGCTACCCACCACGACACTAACCCTTCGGTGTTTATAAAGAGGGTAAAACCCTAGAGAGTTACAGTGCAGGTCCACAGTAAACTGTGGATAACGTTTCACTATTAGCGGTTCAGTGTTTAACAGACAGAAAGGACATAGCAGAGAAAAGTTAAAGTCACAGAAGTGGAAAAAGTCCGGCTTGTCCCAGAATGGCGAGTCCTGTGGCAGTGAAAGTCAAGTTGTCTAGTCCTTGTTCGCAAGAGTCGCAACAAACCCGGCCAGCATATGCAAGGGCAGGGGTGATGACTTGAACGAGGAATGAGGATAGACTCATCTTTTGTATGTCTTATGTTTTATGCAGGAATTCATCTTGGAGCTAGCAGCAAGCGACTTTGGAGCCTGTGGCTCAAGTGGAAGGAGTCGACCCAGGGAGTCGAACCAACAAGTCAGAGGAAGCCGCCAAGCTGCGCCCAAGATAAATTCGGGGGCTACTGATGGGGGGATACTTTATAGGTAGGCCCATGGACCCGGAAAGTAGACCCGCCAAGACCAAGAAGGCCAACGCCGAGTCACGAGACAAGTCACATGGGCTGGGCTGGAGACAAGCCGACCAAGGCCCGTGTGGAGAAAGAGGCTCGTCCAAAGAAGGAGTCCAAGTACAACCCGGAGTCTAACTTGGAAGACCAAGACGTAGAGTAGGACTCCGTGTTCTAGTGTGACTCGGTATAGCCTGTAAGTCCAGAGACCCGGCAGCCTTTATAAGCAGGGTCCTGGACCTTAGATCGAGGAGTTCAAGAGAATAAGCTTCAATCAGTAGAGAGAAACCATAGCCACCAGAGAGAAGTTGCCGGCTCCTGAGTTGTAGGAGCCGGGTCCTTGTAATCGAGATCTAGTAAAGAGCAATAACATAGAAGCAGGAAGTAGGTCTTTACCTCTAATCAGAGGGGCCGAACCTGGGTAAATCCTTGTTCCTTGGCGAGATTAACCGTTCCCACGTACTTCAATCACCAATGGCCCCAGAACTCATCTTCCCGGAGGAAGAACTTGCCGTGACAACCCCACGACAGTTTTGTTAGCTTATTCCTTGTTAATTTTAGTTGCTACACGCATAGATTTGTTCTAGATTTTGGACAAAATCTTCATTCATAACAAAGTTTCCAAAATTGTGTAAACATTCAAAAATAAACCAACATAAGCAAATAATTCATGAAATATTATCTACTTGTCTAACCATCATGAGACCGTTGGCATTAGAACGATAATTTAATTTGTGACCCATAGAAAAAGAATCATGTCATTTGCATTTGTAAATCAAAAGTTATAGGGGTATGAAATTCCATGTTAAATAAGGCAGCGCCCTGTATAAGGGCCCTGTTGAGGGAAGCTGGTGCGTGTAAATTGTACGCATCTTTATTCACTGTTTAAGCCATATCCTTGTCATTTATTTGACAAGATATTGACTCTACACCTGCCGCTAATCACTAATGTGCAATCAATTGCAAAATCTTTTTGCCATGATTTTTGTCTACAGTTTTGGACGTGGAAATCACCGGAAATCTAGACTAAAAGGAAGGAAATGATCAAGGAAATAAATTACAAGTCAAGACGCCTTCGAACCAAGTGTAAGGACTGGCGGTACGGTGGTGATTGGCCGTACCCGCCACCTTACCGTACGGCGCTACGACTGTCAGATCAAACCGTCCAAAAGTAATTACAAGGCCGAGGGCTAATTCGCATCAGAAGGCCTCCGAAAACCTAATTCCATCCGCTGCTGCTATAAGGAGGAGAGGAAACAGCCACCAGAAGGGAGACAACACCCATCATCACGCCACCACATCCATTCATCATCATCACCACGAAGTGCTGCCGCATCTCCACACCACCATCACCACCATAGACATAGTCATACTACTTTGTAATCTTGATCTCATCACGATTGACAACATTGTAAGTACTATCATTATTTCAATCCAATTACTATTTACAACAATTTTTTCTATTGCTGATATGATCGCGATGTGTGAGTAGTCCACTCGGGCTAAGGGATGAGGCCTAGCCTCGCAGCTATGTGCAATTTTTTATCCATGGAAAGTTAGCTTAATGAGTTCTTTATGTTATACATGTACGTGTTTGTATCTATGCCTCGCTCTTAGGACTTGTCAGGTAACCAAGACCCCGAAGAGTGATCAAGGTGTAGGTATGAAGAGAGATGCGTGGAAAGCTAATAGTGAAACTCAGTGACAGCAAGAGGAGTACAACAGCTGAAAGCAATTCTCTTAGGAACAACAATGATGTCACACAATACTTAGTGATTTTGTCCGTTAATTTTTAAATACCAAGGCAACCCCACGAGACGGATTAGGGCCAGCGGTTGGACAAATACTCTATGGTAACGAGTGTTCTGAGCCATAGTGATCTATGGACACATTGCCTACATATATTATATAGCATGAGAATTAATTATTACTAATTGTTTGCATTTTATCTTATTTATCCCATGGAACTAAAGCACTGCTGCATAGGTGAAACCTTAAGCCCTGGCCGCCCTGGTCTATTTTAATCCATTGAGTAAAACCCTTTCAGAAAACAAGATTAGTCCGGTGAAACGTGAATTTAATAAAACTTTCTTAGGCTTTTTGACTAACCTTATCAAACACATACTTTTAGGTTCGATAAACCCTGGGTATCATAGGGGAAAAAACTACGTACTGTAATCCGATAATCCGGATCGAAGGTATGAGTAGCTCCCTATCCCAAGGGGCTACCCTCTTTGAGATAGGTTTTTTACGACGGCGGTGAGTCAGGCGATGCCGACAGAGTCATAGCACCCCAACCAATGGCGCTACCATGTGGAGGGTAGCGCCCAACTGTAAGGCGCTATAAAAAAGATTAGTTTTGAAATTATTTTTGAAATAGATTTTTTTTTTGAAATAGGTTTATTTTATGTTGAAGTTTTTGTTGAAAGGTCAGTTTTATGCACTACGGGAAATCCACAAAACGCCGACGGCCAGGACATACGCCGACGGCCAAATGTCGGGGCCGTCGGCGTAGACCCCGACCAGGCCAACCGAGATCTTTTTTTCTTTTTTTAGCTACGCCGACGGCATTGCCGTCGGCCTAGAGATTTTGGCCGTCGGCGTAGATTTTTGCCGTCGGCGTATACTTTTTCAATTTTCTACATTTGATATGCCGACGGCAGCCGTCGGCGTATACTTTTTCAATTTTTTACATTTGATATTGCCGTCGGCGTATACTTTTTTCTATTTTCCATTTAATATGAAATAATTCATATCTTTAAATCCGTAAATCGGAATTTAACAAATTAAATGTCTAAATCGATTAGAAAAATGAGAGGAATCCAAATATGACATCCATAAAATCTTTTTCACCGTGCACATGACATTTTGTAACATATGTTTGTTACTTGCTTAATTAAAAAGTCATTTTTTACACTTAAAAAATGGAAAATGATATTTATAAAAATAATTTGGAATTTGTTTTTGGCAACAATGATGATATGGATGTCATATTTGAATTCCTCTCATTTTTCTAATTGGCATAGACATTTTTTTTTTAAATTTCGATTAACGGAATTAAAGATATGAATTATTCCATATTAAATGTAAAAAGGAAATAAAAGTAAAAATAATTTCATTTTTTCATTTATTAAAAATATATACTATTTTACAATCATTGTTACTTATTCAAATAAATTTTCTAAATTTAAACAATGAAAGAGTGTAACATCCTAAATCAGGGGTTAACATGATTGATATGATATAAGTATCAGTAAGTTCTCATTTCTCATTTGAAAGCTAACAATGAAGCAACTCAAAGGTTAAGCGTACTTGTGTTAGAGCAATTTGAGGATGTGTGACCGAACGAGA
Organism: Puccinellia tenuiflora; assembly: GCA_012064385.1. NCBI lineage: Eukaryota > Viridiplantae > Streptophyta > Magnoliopsida > Poales > Poaceae > Puccinellia > Puccinellia tenuiflora. Next base: position 74,182 of record QRDG01000058.1, read on the forward strand.
ACTTTGACTAGCGTAAGTACTTTGACCTATGATTAAATGTGTAATTAGAGATTTAGTATGTAGCTGAGTTAGAAATTTCGAAATAGAAAAAAAAGTTAAAAAAATGTTCAAAAAATTTAAAAAATTCAAAAAATTAAAAAAGGCCGTACGCCGACGGCAACGGATACCCCGACGGCAGAGTGGCTACGCCGACGACCATACGCCGACGACCACCACCGGCGTAAGTGTACGCCGACGGCAAACGAGCGTACGCCGACGGCTTTCCGGCCGTCGGCGTATTGTGCGTTTCCCAGTGATGGTTTCTCACCTACATATCGAGCTTTCGGTATTGATTGATGGACTCAATCGACCCATGTCGCATGCATGGCTTCCTTTTGACCGTCCGGTCCGTGGTCCGTCACCTCCCAATGATTGATCGATCGAAATAATTGTGTGGAGTACGTACTATCTCAATCCATTCGTTCGCTCCCTGCTCTACGGCCGGAGTTTACTCAACTTCGCAAGCTGCATGCACTGCAGTCTGCACAGGTACTTGCCGCGCCCGCAGGTTTCGAACCTGTCATGCATGAATCAGATTGATCTGGACCTGCTGATTTGAACCCGAGATTGATTTGTAGCGTGCGGCACGGCACGGCACGTACGGACGCGCCCCCATACCATGCGTGGCCTATACCTGGCTGCTGGTTGGCTCGTTCCACCAGTTGCATCCGCCTTTTCCTCCCCTCCCGGGCCCGTACGTATCGCCATCGGGAAGCACACATCAGCGAGAAGTATGATCGATCCATCCAGAGATCGAGGTCCTACGCGCGACGTAGTTGGAGCTCCGGCCACAGAGCTAAAGCGCGGCTCACCCGCGTGCTGTGTGCGTGCAGCGTGCCGGCAGCGCCGGCCTCCCATTGGGACCCACAAGTCTTGACATATTATCATCGTCACCCCCGAGCAAACGCATCTCATGGTAAATATGAGGCCTTCAAACTCGGGTGCGTGGAAGACATCGGTCCCCCCCCCCCCCGCCGCCGCTAGGTTATGCCTTACTATGTGAAAACCGCGATCATAGAGCTGAGCGATAGGCAACATGAGGACATATATAGGGCGATGTCGATTCATCTCCCACACCGCACCACAAACTGAGTTGGTGCCCTAGTAATCATATGGTATCAATCCGCCCATTGGCGTATCTAGCGGGTGGGCTGGGGGGGCGTGGCCCACCCAGAATTCTAAAAAAAATTGGACCCCCCTATTTACGAAGCAGCCCATCCTGGGCTGATGGGCTCGTGGCCTTTTTTTTTGTTAAGCTATCGCTACCAGTCTCTTTCGATGAGCTCGCTCGCGTCCTGGTTCCTGGTCCTGGACGACCTAACCCTGCCGCTCACGACCTGCTCCCTCGCCGCCGACCCGCCTCCGCCCCCGGCGCCGCCGACCCGCCCCCCTCGCCGGCGCCGACCCGCCTTCCTCACGCGGTCGCGCCAGTGGGGGCTCGTCAGGGCGCGTGCCCGCGCCTCACGGCCACCGCACTGCTGCGGCGCTACCGGCCGGCCGTCCAAGCAAGCGAGCAGAGTTCTCCCGACTCCCGGCCCTATTGAAACTTGGATTTGGAAGGTATATCTCAGCCTGACAGCCTCTGATCCAATATTGTAATGGATTTGCTAGCTATGTTTGTATAATTTATTTGCTTCAGCCTTCAAATGACAACAGAATAAGACTTGATCAAGTGTGGAGTTGATAAGACCTGAGTTCCAACTTGAAACCTTTATCAATGATATGAGAAAAGATGATAGGTTCAAATCTGTAAATCATCTTGGTGAGCTCTCTATTATGCTTGTTGAAACAAAAAAGCATCTTGTTTATGATTTGTCAACTTACTTCTCAAATTGATATTGCTCTTATCGGTGGCGACAGCAAGTGTTGAAAGAGTATTTTCTGCAATGAGTCTAGTAAAAAATAAGTTGAGAAATAGTATGGGTGATGATCTCTTGAACTATTGCTTAGTGACATTTATTGAGCGAGATGTGTTCTTGGAAGTAAGTGAAGATGCCATAGTTGAATCCTTCATGGGAATGCGACGGCGTAGGGTTGACAAGTGATACTGATGTAATTTCTTATTTATGCTATATTTGATCATGTAAAACTTTACCTATGTGTTGAACTATTTTGTATGGGGATCACGCACATTTTAAACATATGTATGATCTATAATGTCATGAACTTATTTGCTATTTATATTGTTCATTTTGTGTGTTAAAAAAATTAGAGAGTGTGCCCACCCTATAATTTTTTTCCTAGATACGCCACTGAATCCGCCCACTCTTGAGACGAGATGTCATCGCCGCTTGAATCCATCCAACTGTGTGGAGTACAAATTAAAAATCAAGGCCGTCCTCACAAGAGCAGAGCTTGCATATACGACCGCTAGGTTCAGATCAGGGCCGTCCATAAGCACTTGCCGAGCTGGGCTACCGCACAGGGCCCCCAAAAATTGCCCCCCCCCCCCCCCCCCCCCCAAAGTCTTACTTAGGTACTTTGAGGTGGGGCATCCATCCTACCTAAAAAAATTCCGGATCTGCTAAATATACTCAAGAAATCAGCGGAATTTGTAGCGCCGCCATGGAAGTGCTTCCTCGGAAGATGGAGACACGGTGATTGATTTTAGAGTGAAACATATATATTGGTGTTGTATAAACTTGCCATATGTACGTGAACATTAGTCACCCAACTTGCAAAATATGGTGGGCTAGTCATTAACTTGCCAGATTGTGAACCAGCGAAGTGAAAACCCGACGTTGTCTGTTGACTTGCACATGTGGCACTGCAAAGTACTCCCTGATTTTTTGTTTATCGGTTTTGTTAAATCTCGGGCGACTGAGATTTTCTCTCAGTCATTTAAGAAAAGTGCAATGCAATTGCATTGCACTGAAAAGTGCAAAAATATCTTTCATATTCCAGTACATATACGAAGCTAGCATGGCCGGAGGCAGCGCCGCGCTCCCCATAGGGTACGCGAGATCCTTCTCTGTATCTTTCACCCAAAAACATGCTACTGTAGTAAGGTCCTACTAGTACCTACGCAATGATTGATTAGCTAATACTATACTCCACGTCGTAATGCCAATTAATTTATTCAACGGCAAGGTCGCATGGGAATCCATCGCACGTATTCATATCGCTCTGATCACCAACACTGTTGAGCAGATCATGCTCAGATGGTTCAAGTTGGATACTGCATTTGGCGGTGTATATACTCCATTTTTTCCATTATGCTTAGCTTCCTACTAGTGCTAGAGTACATCATTTTCCCCCCGTGTAATTTACAGAACATGGCGACAATAATTGCAATGCCCTTCTTGCAAAACAAATACGTACTCGAAAAGGTGTTTTCTGGCCTTGTGTACGCACATACTTCAGCGAGTACGTACCAGAGACAATCATACGGAGGGGCATTACACGGTAGTACGATGCATGATTAGGGGAGGTACGGGCGTACGGCCCGGGGTTGTGTTTCGTACGGCTAAAGCTGACACGTGTCGCTCTCCTCCCTGGGCCCCACACGGATGCATGCCCTCTTTCCCAATTTAGACCGGATCTGCCGCTCTTCAAAGCCCTGATCATTCGGTGCCAGTAGCTTTTATGAGCTGCTCCAACCGTACGTGTGCGGTGTGCCTGAGAGATCGAAATGATCATCCGAGTGATCGGATCTGGATGACTGGATGTGTCGTCTCACTCAGGACTTCAGGAGTCAGAGAAATAGTCCAACTCCAGGCTGTTCCTTGGATCCTAGACCCATACTACAATGGGCCTACCGGCCGCATGCCAATCTCCCCAGATACCTATTTTGCTAGCTAGTCAAGGAGTTAGTTTGACGAGACCGATCGATCGTCTCGTAACCAGACTCTTGATGAAATCAAAGACCGATTAATTAATAATCGGGAGGATCGGACGAGTTTCAACTATGAATTCGTTCCTTTCTATAACAATGATTCATCCCAACAACTAGTTAGAGTTAGGTGCATGCAATGCAAGGATCTTCATGGTTTTTGTGTTAGTAGTTTCAGTGCACTCTAGTCTCGCTCCATCAGAAAACTGTTAGTGTGACAAGGCTAGCGAGCCTGCTGCTGCTAGTACTGGTGATTACTTTCGAGTGCCCTTTGCTGTCCTTGCAACAGTATACGTGTATGCATGCATCTGCATGACTGCATCGGTCCAGGAGGATACGGAGCAACAGCCGTGAAGTGCTCGTAGCAACGGCACATCGATCGCCTTCAGAGGACGGCCTGCATGCATTATTATTGCCCCAATGATGAAACCGATCGAATGATGAGCTTAACATACATAGTAGCCAGCGTACGTATGAAGTGACATCCATCCTGTGCACGGCGACAGTGTCCGGCCCCTCATTCGATCTCCACTGCCTATATAAAGCCCACGACATCGCATCCAATTCTGCATTGCCTATGTAGTAAGCTCACCGATCAGTGATCGATCGTTTCCATCCTCAACACATTGCACAAACCGTGTGTCTTTGCTAGCGATCGAGCTTGCAAGGATCGTCCATGGAGGATCACGAGCAGTCGGTCAAGGAGGAGCAGTCTCCGAACAACGGCGGCTCCTCCCAGTCCCAGTACAGGGGCGTGAGGAAGAGGAAGTGGGGCAAGTGGGTGTCGGAGATCCGGCAGCCGGGCACCAAGACCCGCATCTGGCTCGGCAGCTTCCAGTCAGCCGAGATGGCGGCGGTGGCGCACGACGTGGCCGCGCTGCGCCTCCGCGGCCGGGACGCCGCGCAGCTCAACTTCCCGGGGTCCGTGGACCGGCTGCCCCGCCCGGCGAGCTCGCACCCGGACGACGTCCGCGCCGCCGCGGCGGAGGCGGCCGAGCTGGTGCGCTGCGAGCCGGCGCTGGTGGTGGAGGAGGAGGCGGAGGCTCGGCGCGCGGGCAGCTGGGTGGAGGAGCTGGCGGTAGGCGGGAGGGGCAGCGACGAGGAGTTCGAGGTGGACTCGCCCAGGCTGTGGGCCGAGATGGCGGAGGCCATGCTGCTGGACCCGCCGGCATGGGCCACGGGCGCGGGCCAGATGGACATGGACCAGGCGGCGCACTGCTGGTCGCACGGCTCACTCTGGGACGCCTACTAGCTCCATCGGTAGTTATGGTCGTCACAACAACCAACTAGGCGTGCTACGTGCCATTGACTTGACCTCGTTAATTATTAATACTCTACTATCTACCTCACAACTCCTGTTCTGGAGAGGGGGTGGACAGAGTTGAGGCGTTGGAGCCTCACAGGATCAACTACGCACTCTCTACTCGTAGTCGCTTTCGTGTGTGCGCAAGTGTGTTTTCTTTTCGTCGTTGTTTGGCCTGCCGTCCTGATTATATGAATGAAAGTGGCTGCCAATTTTTTTATGGGCTTGGCTACATAGTGCGCGGGCACTATATTGTCTTCCGCAGTGCCCCACCCATAAATAGTAAAGATTACCGTTCCTGGCTCCCCCCTTCCAAAAAAGGAAATCCGCGGTCCGCGCGGCCAGACCCTCCTCCCTCCCTGAGAAACCTCTGGATGTCTTGTCGCCACGTGAAAAAACCAAAGATATGGTTCTCCAAATCCCCCGTAACTCTTTTTCTTGCCTACGGCTGAAAAAAACTACACTCAAGATGTGAATCTGATCCGTGAAAATCACTCATCCTCGACAAATTATTTGGACTGAGCCGATCAAAAAATAAGATACCCTTTGAATGCCTATCTCCATGTAACAAATAACAAACAATATTTGAGGCAACAAGCAGGAGCACAAACACATCCCAGTTTTTGTCTTAATTATACAGAAAACAACAGAAAATGACTAGATGACCAGATCTGGGCATGGGGGACACGACAGAGGCACAAAACCATGCAAAAAAAAATGCTCACATTGTATTAGAAAACATCATGTGAGCACATCCAATTTGCAAAAAGCACCAAATATTTCTCACGTACCGAGAGAAAGTAAGAACGACAAAAAGTTACATCCCTGCATTAAAAAAACTACATCATGGTACAACTGTTTAGAATCAACAAAGAGCGTTTAAAAAAATTACATCCCCTGCATTAAGAATACTACACCGCCGTAAAAAAATTACATTTCTCCATTGTGAATCTACAAACCATGGTTTGTCATCTGCAATCTAATGAAAACTGCATTCATGTTTTGAAAGTTACATCTCTTATAGAAATTTAAAGCTACATCTCTGATAAAACTACATCCATGCTGTGAAAGTTACATCTTTGATAAAACTAAATCATGCTGTGAAAGTTACATCTTTGATAAAACTAAATCATGCTCTGAAAGTAACTGAAAGGGCATGGTTGCCCCCATGTGTTGTTTTGGTAATTAATGACAATCTCTAGGGACTAATGTGTGCTTTGAGTTATATTTGCAGTGTTGGTCCATAAGGAATGCTTGGACTCCATATGTTGGAGTCAAGGCTAAAAGAAGAAGACTATATGTTGATCAAGGCTAAGTGCAAGTTGATCAACATACAAGATTAGGGCATGTGAAGAAGAAGATCATTTGTTGATCAAGATCCTATGTTGTCCATGGTGGATGGCGTCACGTGGTGATCATCAAGATAAAGGCCATGTGAAGATATGTCGAAGAATGTCTCTCCCATCTTGGTGTATGGGGGAGCAATATGCGTGTCTTCACCAAGCGGAGCAAAATCAAGAAAGGTGATCCACTTGAGAGTAGATCAAGATCGTCATCATCTAGCTCAAGTGGAATGCGCAAGGCAAAGGTATGATCTTGATAGGGTCTCTAGTTTATCGGTCTCGCGGTGTAGTTATGAGACCGGGTTTTAGGATAGGTAACCGTACTATCAAGAGGGGCTCTCAAGTGAGCTTTAGCGTATCGGTCGTAGAGAGCTCAAACCTTTGCATCCTTGGCATCATCTTTATTGGTTCCTATTTGGCTCTTATCGTGGTGTGGTATTGGTGCTTGTCGTGCTTGTCATGACAAGGCCAAGGTCACCGAAAACGGTTTTCATATGTGTTCCCTATTGAGTTTTCGGTGTCGGAGATTTTGTCGGTCCATCTATGCGGAAGGTTTCACTCTTCCGTTTATTAGCAAAATCTCACTTACTTGGTTTCAATATTCTCACATGATATAGGGTAGCATTTGTCGTCCTCTTTCCAACAAAGTTGGTTTCACTTCATTCGGACTTCATTTGCAAAAGATATGGTTTTCCGGTTTTCAATAGAAAGGTTTTACCTTTCATATTTTTGTTTTACCATATCCTTTTGAACAATGATGTTTCTCTGCATAATCTTGTTGTGCTCGTTGTGACGATTCCAACGAGTCCAAGATTATCGAAAACGGAGTTCGTATGTGGAAGATATTGCATTTCCGGTTTGCAAGAAAGAGGTTTAATATTTCCTCATTTGTTATTATAATATATTGTTGGACTATGATGTTTTTATGCATAATCTTGTAGTGCTTGTTGTGGTGATTCCAACGAGTCCAAGATTATCGAAAACGGAGTCCGGATACAAAAGTTATTGCATTTCCGGTACCGGACATTTTCTAGGCTGAAAAAGAAAAGAAAAGAAAGAAAGGAAAAAAGGGGGGAGGGCTGCCCAGCATGGCCGGGGCATGGCCGGGCCTCCTCTGTTGCCAGGCCGGCCATCATGGCCGGGCCAGGCCGGCCAGGCCGGCCTCCCCTTGGCTGCTGCGCGAAAATGGCCCCAACGGCCATATTTTGGGCTCCCCTTTTAAGGGGTCTTCTTCCCCATTTCTTCCCTAACTTTCTCCCACCTCTTGAGCTCTCTGTCCCCCATTGTTGACATTCTTAGAGCTTTGCTATCTCTTAATCCCTCCAATAGTTCTTGCTAGTTTTTGAGGGAAAAGAGAGAGGAGGTCTAGATCCACGTTTCCACCGATCGGTTTCTCCTCTAAGTGAGGGGAACACATTGGATCTAGATCTTTGGAGTTTCTTTGTGTTTCTCCTTGTTCTTCCTCCCAAATCCCTCCCAAGCATTAGTTGCTTTGGTTGGATTCGGGTTGGAAGAACTTGTCCACTTAGTGTGTTCTTGCCATTGCATTAGTTGCATCGGTTTGAGTTCTCCACGGTGATTCGTGGAAAGTGAAGTTGAGAAGCTTGTTTCTCTTGGGTACTTTGGTGCCTTAGAGCTTGTTCCTCTAGGGCACGTTGGTACCCTAGACGGTTTGTTTTCTCGGAGTCTTGGTGGCTTACGGGATTTGTTGGGAGCCTCCAATTGTGGAGTGTGGCTCAACCTTGTTGCTTCGGAGCTTTGGTAGCTACGAAGATATTGCCGGGAGCCATCAATTGAGTTGTGGTGTGTGCCCCGGCCTTGGGCATCGAGTCTTGGCGGCTTGGTGCATTTGGTGAAGACCCTCCAACTTGTGGAGTGAGCTTCACCCTTTTAAAGGTTCTAGTTGTCAACCTCAACGGCAACATAGTGACAAGTGCCTCGCCACATTGGTGGTAAGACACAACGGAGATACGGTGTGCCATATCAAGGCTACTCGGTGTTTCACATTGGTGAACACCGCGCCGCTCCAACGGAGACTAGCTTCCATTGGGAAGTGAACTTCAGGATAAATCATCGTCTCCAAGTGCCTCGGTATTTCTATCCCGAGCTTCTTACTTATGCTATTTACTTTGTGATAGACATCTAGCTTAAAGTCATATATCTTGCTATCACCTAGTTGATTATATTGCTTAGCATAAGTGTTGGTGCACATAGGTGAACCTAGCTAGTTTAGGTTTTGGCTTGATAAATTAAACGTTAGTTTTATTCCGCATTTATTCAAGCCTTAACCGTAATAATTTTAAATCGCCTATTCCCCCCCCCCCCCCTCTAGGCGACATCCGTGTCCTTTCAATTGGTATCAGAGCCGGTTCTCTCTTTATAGGGCTTCACGGCCTAGAGAGTAAAGATGTCGTCTAGTGGTTTAGTGCACAATGCTTCTTTAATATTCGATGGCACTAATTATAATGATTGGAGAAATCGCATGCTAGATTATTTTCGGGACATTGATCCATATATAGAGCAAATTCTAGATATGGGTTTTTCTCCTCTAGAGAATGAGGAAAATTCTTATCTAGATGATGAAGCTTCTAATGTGATTTTCAAGTCTTTGAGTAATGCAGTTGCTTTGTCGATCTCTCCTTATCGGAATGGTCATGAGCTATGGACCAAGCTTCAAGACAATTATGGTGTGTCCATTGATAGTGAGAATGATTGTTCTCCCTCCATCTCCGGGCGTAATAAGTTCTCAACTTCTTCTACCTCATCTACATGTGGCAAGCCACAAAACAATGCAATGGTGAGTAGGGATAAATTTCGCAATAATGATAGTGAGCTTCCTTTAGATGATATTTCATCTCTATCTTATTGCAATGATTTATCTTTGGACTTAAACACATCTAGAACTATAAATGTTTCACATGCTTGTGTTGATAGTCCTTGCATATCTTCTAAATCGTTAAGTAGTGATGATCATGACAATAATATTGATGATGAAGAAGATGATGCTTACTTTAATAAGAAAGGTCTAATGGTTCTTAATGCTCTTTCAAATAATGAAAATGCTTGTGAGAACCTACATGAAATTATGAGCATCCTTATTGAGCGAGGGGTTACTATTGAAAATTTGGAAGCTCGTGAAAATGAAAGTCTTAGCCGCGAACGTAATTATGCGGACACAATTGCGGATCTTGAGCAAGCTCTTGAAGAAATCCAAACCACCAAGAAATCTCTTGAGGAGACCTTTACTCTAGAGTTATCTAAAGTAAATGAAACCCATGATAGAGCTCTCAAGGTGGCTAATGATTTTAAAATAAAAAATGATGAGCTTGTTGTTGAAATTGTTAGACTCCTTGAGGCTAATGTGAAATTTGAAAAGGATGCCAAGTCCTTGGAAGATTCTCTTGCACATCTCACTAAGTCTCATGATCAACTCCAAGCTCAATTACTAAAAGAGCTTCCTACTTGTTCTCCCATTGCTATTAATGTTGATGCTTGTGCTACTAACTCTATTTCTTGTGAATCATCCATTTTAAAGGAGAATGTTGAGCTAAGGGCTCAACTTAAATTGCTAACTAGCAAATATGATATATTGGAAGAAAGCCATGAGAAGCTCTCGAGCTCTCATGAAGATCTTCTCGTATCTCATGATAAGATAAAGTTAGCTCATGAGGCTAATGCTACCAAGGTAATACCTAGTGAGCCTCATGTGGACAATGGCACAAATTCTACTAAAATTGTTACAATGCCATGTGCTAGTCCTTGTAATTCTTCATCACACACTAATGCTAAATCATATGTTGAATTACATTTTGTGCCTAGTTGCTCTAATAATGAAGCCTCAACTTCCACTAGTACTTGTGTAGCTACTAACCTTGTAGGGAAGACTAAAGAGCACAAGGCACAAGCCACTTCTTTGAAGAAAGATGTGGAGAAGCGTCATAAAGGGAAGGTCACATTTGACAACATGTTGAGTGTGCAAAAATCCCCCAATGACAAGAGTGGACTTGGATTCAACTCCAATATCAAGAACAAGTCCAAGAGTAGCAATAAGAAGGGCCAAGAACAAGTCAATCACACGGCCAAGATTGTATGCTTTAAGTGCAAAGTTGAAGGGCATCATGTTAGAGATTGCCCAATGAAGAAGAAGCCTCTTAGTGAGAAGCAATTAGGGAAGCGGCCTTTTGTTCAATCTCATGCTCAACCTCGGGTTGAACAAAAGCCACCTCCTAAGAAGACTCAAGTCATTGCTCCTCAAGTTAAGGAGCCTATTAAGAAGAAAGAAAAGAGTCGATATTGCTACTTATGCCGTGAGAAGGGTCACTTGGCTTCTTCATGCACAAACGGTACTCTATCCAACCCCATAATTATTGATGATGTTTATTCTCTTAGGAAGGATAGGGTTGGCAATGTGTTTGCCAAATATGTGGGAACTCAAAGTGGTGTCAAGAAAAGAACCATTTGGGTTGCCAAGCCTATTGTGACTAACCTCTTAGGACCCAACTTGGTTGGGGACCAACAAGCTCAAACTTGATCAATAGGTTGTGATGGAGGACATTGGAGACTTGGCTATCCTTGAAGAATTAAGGGATCTTCATGATTATTATTTCCACAAGCCAAGTCATTTGGATTATATTGTCATACCTCATATCCAATGCTCCTTCTTGCGGTAACTTATATTTAAATTATATATACATTGAAAGTTGCTTGCCCCCTAGCATGTGTTAGTTTTGTTCCTAGCATGTGCTTGTATATGTTGTGCTTATTACTTACCATTGAGAAATCAAGTTTGTGTATGTTAATGTGCGCTCCATATATGTGTAAACTTTGTTTTGAGTCCTTATTGGATCTTGTGTTGATTTCAATGGGCTCTTTTGAGAAATTAATGGACTATCCCATTTTGGGGGGAGTGATATGCTTTGTGCACTTCACTAACCTAAAAAATGTGTATATATGAGTAACACCACCTAGTATTGATATATCAAGATTATCTAGTAACTATGTGGTGTGTCATGCTCATGAGAAATTCAAATTCTATAATGTCCATTATTTATCTCTATTTTGATTTTATTTGCCTCTTGTTAAGAAGAAATGAATTATCACATTGTGGGGGAGTAATAAGCTATGTGCATATTACAATCCTACAAAATGTGAACATTTGAGGTTTGCCACTTAGATTTGATATTGTAAATTATCTTATTCCTATGTGGCATATTAGCTCGAACAAGTTGCAATTTGCTTTCTAGCTATCTTTTGGCTCTTGTTTGTGTGAGTTTGCTTGGTGTGGTTGTGCTCTAATGTGCATCTCCATACATTAGTTGAGAAACCATTTGTTCCATATTATTCTAACCATGGCCTTGCCGGTTGGTTTGAATAGTTGGAACTACCAGCAAACCTTATTCAAATATGGTGGTTTATTGCTTATCTTTTGCCATACGTTTTATCTTGTGAGGATATTCTTGGATACCTCTATCACCGGGAAAATCCCATTGTTCAATTGGTGTGAGAAACTGAGGCTTCTCAGGGCACCACACGACCAGGGCGTTGTCAGCCGTCCGATTGATCGCGTGGCAGGATCTGAGCCGTTCGTTGTCAGCTGTCCTTTGCACGTTGACACTTCTACACGCGGTTTCTCGCATGTTCACGTGGCTGAGCAGTGGGGTACGGCTTTACTGGGGCCCGATTGGCGGCCGTTGCGTTGATCAGCCCTCGCGTAGCAGTGTGAGAACGACCATGCGACGCGGTGGCAGGGGCTGTAATTCCTTCGAACGACCAGGCCTAGGTTCGCGATTTCGCGTCCATCGACAGCAACGCGAGGGCAGCCGTACGAGCGTGGCGGACCGGGGGTCGCCGCCGGGTACGGGAGCTACAGCCATGTTCCGCTCCTACCCTCACTTCACGGCTGGCTGAGGCTATATGCTCATTGCCTCCTCTCTGCTCAACCCTAGAGGCTCATTTCTCAATATAGGGTTTCCTTCAGCAGTCCTCGCCGTCCAGCCCGCCGCCGCCACGGAATACAACAAGAACGGCCACCGTTCGGCCCATCGGACGCCGGCGCCGCCTCTTCTCCATGCGACTAAGCTGTATAACTGCTACGGTGCTACCTGCGTTTCTGCGTTTCTTTCCTCTCTGCTCTGTTCTTACCCCCTGATTATGCAGTCAAAAAAGCATGTCGCTAGTGCCTGCCGTGATAAGGACTGCTGGTTTGCCGGAGGTTGAGGTGAGGGATAATTTCGATCTGTGTTTTCCGGCAGGTTATTTGGTGTGTTCTTCTACTGATTCACGTATTTCATGTTTGCAGGTTCAGTTCTTCTTAGTTGTGTGTCCGATCTGGTCTGCAGCTCATGTCGGTAGTGCCTGTCGTGATAAGAAATGCTGGTTTGCCGGAGGTTGAGGTGAGGATAATTTCGATCTGTGTTTTCCGACAGGATATTTGGTGTGTTCATGTACTTCATGTTTGCAGGTTCAGTTCTTATTAGTTGTGTCCGATCTGGTATGCAGCTCTATATTATTAGGTACTATGTTCTTATGAGAACCATCCCTATTTCGGATTTGCAGGCTAGCTTCTTCTTAGGCCTGCAGCTATGTTTTTATATTCTTTTGATTGATAACCAGGGTGCATTTTATCATGATTACAACACTACATGCATTGTTTTTTTACTTTCTTCTTAGATTTATGTCCGATTTGGATTGCAGCTTTGTGTTTTCTTCTTATTTTGATATCTCTATCAGGGGTGGATCTAGACTTGAATTTAACCTGATGCATCTCCGCACTTTAGATCGGGTATTTATGGTGCCATGGTAATTTATTTTATTAGGGATGAAACTCTGAAATGATGTTTAGATCGGCTGTTTATGGTTCTATGGGAATTTATATTCTTAGGGATGAAACTCTGAAATGATGTTTCGCTTTCTCTGAACTTGTCGTGGTATCTCTGAGCTGATGTTTAGCTTTCTGCATAGAAAATATATGTCCATGGTTTAAGATACTATACAGTCTAGTATGCATGTTTTTTTTGTATCATACTAGCTCCAGTATGGTTCCTAATTTTGTCTGCCCAATAGGAAGTATTGTCGATGACAGACCCCTCACACATATCCGCCTATTGACAGGATCGTATCAAGGTCGTTGATTTTGCTGTGTCGGCTCTAGCCACGAGCACGTCCTTTCCTAGAACTTCTCTTTACTGTCAGGTGTTCCCTCCAAAGGTAACCCTTTGAACCGATATTGTTGTTTCTTTTCCTTGCATGAAAATAGTTTAGAAAACAAAACAAGAGTTTTATTTATTAGAAGAGACTGTATAGCCTAAAGCTACCCTTTCGAACATGTTTGTTGACTCTGTGGTACATTTCATCCTTTCTTTCGTGGGCTTTATGTTAATTACTTGAGCTACGTTTGTGTCTGTACTATGAGGATCAGTGTACGACTAGATTGTTGTATTTTGGTTGTGTTTCTCATAGTCCAGAAAGAATAGCAGATATGGTTTACCATGCTTAGATCAATTCCCTCTTTGTAATGTCAAATAATTGTTAGACCAAATAGTTAATGATTCTTTAGGCTTCTTCTTGGATTCTTTTCTTTATGTGACTCTTGACTATGGTGGGAAGCTCTAATGTCAGAAAGAATGAATTCCTAGCTAGAAAGTAAAGTAGCAGTTAAATTGTACTGTTTTTACCGCTCGCTCTCACTCCCTTTTTCTGTCAGTACCACCTATTGAGAGCGGCTCGCTTGCTATCTCTTAGGAGTGCTATGACTAACGGTCTGGTTCAGAAGCAAAAGTTCACATCTGTGGAAAGCTATTCATTCTATTTGACAGTTTAAAGGTGCCAATCCTGAAGGTGGATCTGCTTGATTTATTCGTGCGTCTTTGTTTTTCAGTATCACGTACATGCCATATTAACTTGAGAGAACAAATTTCTACTTGCACGTTCATTGTGCTTCTGCATGTTCATATGTCTAAAATAGCTAATATCATGTAAATGTACAGCCAAAGTTTAGATACTTTTCATCTTGAATATGTGTATATGCATGTTAGATAGTGGATGCCTCGATTGCTAAATTTGTAGTAGGATCGATAAAATAAATTGTGTTCTATTGGCATGTGGTATATCTTTTTTTTCAAGGAGGTATTAATCTTTTCCCACTAAAGTTAGATCGATTTAATCATATTCTTGAGATAGATTGAGAAAAGCTGGCGTCTTTCCATATAAATTAAGCATGTGCAGCAAACAGGTCAACCAGAAGAGGTAGTTCTTTCTTTTTAAATTGAGATCTTCACCCAGGTTTTTTTCATGTTCCCTCCATCCGTTCCCTAGGCTTGGATTCTTCATTGTGGGTGATCTTTGTTCATGTTCTGTGTGTCCTTACAGGAGCAGAGTTGCAGGGAATGCCACACTTTCTTTCCTATTGTTGCTCGCTCTCTATGGACCCTCTCAGCCAGGTTTGCCTCTCCAACTTTACGACCCATGGATCTGGGTTTTTTTTTTTGGGTCTGCTTGCCTTTTCTGCGAGTTCTCGGTTCTAACATGATGTGCTCTCTACTGTATTTCTTTGGGCATCATAACCAGAAGTAAAAGTCACACTTTTCATTTATGTCACATTGCACCTAAATGGTAGAATGGTATATTTTTATACATTATGTAGTACATCCCCTGTTTTATTCTCCGTATTACTTCGTTCCTCTTTTGGCTATGTACATAAAAAATTATTTTGGCTTTCATATTTCCATTCTAAATTATTTACTTCATTGGATTTATCTTGTGGGTGAAAGGACGATCTTTTAGCAGTTAAGGTGATTGGGATGTATAAAATTTTGGTTCTTCCGAATGCACAATTCATTTTCGCTCACGTCATGGTGATATCGTGCTATTTCTTATTATTTTTTTGCTTATGAAGAAGTCCTCCAGACTCAGTTATCATTGCATTTTCAGTTATTTACCTTGAGATATCTCATGTGTGTCCTATTCAAGGACCATCAAGGTTGTGTTGAAGGGCCAGCCTCCTATTGCTGATGTAAGTAGCAGCAATTATAAATCGACTTTTCATGTCCCTATATGTGAAACATTCTTCAGGCAGAAATGAAGTATTATTTATTATACAAATGACTGAGGCTTCATTTAGTATGGTCTTTTAACTATGAATTGTTTTTTAATTAGTTACGATACTACTGGTTTTGTAAAGAATAATCGAATGGCCGAAAAGAACATGTTAATTAACAATAGAAACACAACACTGAGTCCATCTTAGGGACCCAGTGCATGAAACCATAGTACCAGAGGTAGTCACACTGATCACGAATATGGCATTCTTTTACCGGTTCATATATACACATCTATGGTTGTCAAGGCATTTGTGTGCTATCACATCCCCCCCCCCCCCTTGTATTTTTGTCTACAAATAAGACATGCTTGATGTGTTATTGGGCTACACAGTTTTCTCCAATTCTATGAACCAATCCACCAGGTATAAGCTTAGCTCTATTGTCAATTTCATCTTGGGTTTTTTCTCACGTTGATAACCAATTCCATTTGCAACAGCACAAATGATCACTGTCCTATGCATTAGGTCATGAAGCGATCTGCAAGGTACATTGATCTGGGAGCCTCATTGGAGAACCTACCATCAAGTACTATGTATGTGAGATGCGCTAATAACCATGTCCGTCTTATCAAGGACTAGGACAGCAGATGCACTATTATGGAATATGACTTGACAAATATTGTATGTGCTGCTGAGATTATAAAGAAATGGCATATGTATGCATTTATCTTTGTAGTTCTGTGAGAAAACCATCTCACCGACCGACGTCTCTGACCAACCTACTAAAAACATGCAATCAAGATGTAGACTTATTTACGACCACCTCTAATATATGTTTATGTTATCTGTTACAGTTGCTATGTATCAACGGCTTCTATTAGGGGTTATGTCAGTGTCTTCTTTTCTGTTTTATTGTGTAATGACTTTTCAACTTGTATGAACGGCTTCTCTTAGGGGTTATGTCAGTGTCTCCTTTTCTGTTTTATTGTGTAATGACTTTTGAACTTGCTTGAGACTATGAATATGTAATCACTCGGGTGCTTTCATCTTTTCTTTAAATGATTTGTTCTACCATTTGGATTTGGGGGTTGGACCACCGTTAGGACTGTCTCGCGCGGCAAGCCGCGCTTCCTACCTAGTAATTCCAAATGGTCATTGTCCTTGGACAATCCACATTTGTGTTTGTGGTAGAATATTTTTGATTATCCTTACATTGGCTTTGTTTTTATTTGTCCCATCTCTTGCCAAAATATTTATTTTGACTCCCATGGCCTTCCTTGCCTCTTGCTAGGATCCTAATCCTCAAATTGGTAGTGTTTAGTGTTGTAAATAAAATATGAAGAGTAATGATCCCTTGTGCGTGCATTTTGTATTCAAATGCAAATATCAAAAATTAATGCATGAATCTTGGGGGAGCATTCCTTTTATTTAGAACACTATCCTATCTATCATTATTTGATCCTTTCAATTGGCATTTGATTTCTATCATATGTGTTTATGGAAGACAAATCTTTTCTCTTGATGCTTTGTGCCATCATGAAAAGTGTAGAGGGTGTTTGGTTTATTTAGTGTAACCTTGCTCTCTCTTGGGAGTCTTGCATTCTCATCTCTTGTTTTATGTTTATCCTATAGAATGAGAAAACCCTTTGAGCATGACTCTTTCTTTCATCCTATATACTCATTGGCCTTGCCTAGGTACCTTCAATTGGTATTAATTGGAATTTAATATCTCCTCCATAGATATTTGCTTCAATTGATATTTATTGTGAGAATTTTGATACCTTATTACTTTATTTTACTTTACTTGATTCCGGTCAAGTATTATCCTCCTCTTGGTATCTTGCCTCCTAGTTGGTATCTTATTTTTCAATTGGTGTCCTATCTCTCATGTGTTGTTTGATTTGATTCCTATTGATATCACACTTCATGTGTTGATGTGTTTTGGAATCAATCACATGTTGATTTGTTTCTTTCCTCAATCATGTGTTGATTTGGATTTTGATATAATTTGGACAACCTTTTTGTGTCACACTTTGGTGTGCTCTCTTCTTGGCTTACTTGGAGTTGTGTCCAAACCGTATCTCATTTGGTTCTTGTAAGTCCATGCATGTATATTTACTAATACATTTATTTTATGGCATGCTAGTCTTTCTTGATCCAATATATAGGGGATACTCCACCAAATCCTAAATTGGCTAAGATGTGCATGAAATTCAAGTTCATCTATATGCACATATTTATGTGGAGTGTTTCCTATGTATTGTAGTGTATCTAACTACTATGGAACCCAATGAGTTTGGGAACCATGTTGTACTTGAATTTTGTTTTAGGTACAATGGAGATGCATTGGATGCTTGCCTCATTCATAAGGAAGGTGTTCTCACCATGCGATTATTGGAGTCAAGCTTTGATGATAAACAAAAATTCTCATCTTCATCATCACCAATGCTATTTCGGTAACAAGTATCTATCCCATGCATATTTTTCTTGTATTCAACCTTGTGTAGGTTGCCCCTTGGCATGAAAACTTTAAATGTACAATTGTTATGGCATTGGCTCCTTCCTTCACTTGGTATATCTTTGTGATATTTGTGATGGAAGTGCAAAAATCCTTTTCTTCAATTGGTATTATTTCTTTATGATACTTGTTGCCTATCCCAAAGCATCCTCACTATCTCTTGTTCCCTTAGTGATATGTGTGATGTCTTTGATATTTTTGAAGTTCATTTATATACAATGAGATAAATTTGAGCTATGTGCTATGCTTTTAAGCAATAATATCTTTTGTATATTCATGACTTCCCTTTTGGATACCATGGTTTCCACTTTATCAACCATCTCATATGTGCAAGTTTCTTTGTGGATGTATATCATCAATGATTTGTCTACTTAAAAACCTATACATATGAGAGAGGTCACCTTTTAGTTGGTATCCTAATTCTTTTGAGCTACCTTGCTTTTATCTATAATTCTTTGGTGGCTCCAATTTTGTCTCATGAGTGCTTGTCTCATTTTTTTATCGGTATCTTTGCACACTCATGTATTTGTGAGGATCTTTGTCTTCATGCTTACCTTGGTGAGCATGTTGATTTTTATCGGCTAAATTCTCTCACTATCTTTTGGAATCTTCAATTGGTTTTAGTTTCCAATTGGTACCCCTAAGCTTGTGAACATACCCCTTTAAAAAGATCTTCCTTTTATCTCGGTTGGGCCAATCCTATGTTGAATTTAAAAAAAAAATTGGTATCCTCGAGTTTGTGAACATATTCTTTTTGAAAAATCTTCTTTGTAAGTTATGTGTGTCAATGCTTGATATATAACTTATCTCCATTTGGTTAAGACTATGTGTCTTATCAAATTAATTGTCTTGTCACACACACATACTCTTGGTTGGGCCTTCATTAATAATTAGTATCTCCATATGGCTCAACCACATCTTTGGTGAAAGTGCTTTGTTTTGCTTTAATGGTTACATCCTTGCACTTTGTGAGTGTTCTAGATGATTATGGGGGAGTGAGGATTCCATATTTGTTCACTCCGCAATAGTGTATGAACATTGGGGAGCTTCTCTATTTTTTAGAATTCTCAGTTAGGATCTTCTTGATTGCTTTTCTCCTTTGTGGAGATGTTTAGAATGATTTCATCCTTTGCCATCTTTGGATCCTCAATATAGTTTGATTTCTTCTATTATTCATCAATGGATATGTGCATTTAATTTCACTCATATCTTGAGGAATGCATACTTGTGGAGGAACTCACATTATATTGGCCATCTAAAATTTTTCTTCCCATTTCGGCAATCGATGCCAATGGGGGAGAAGTTTTAGAGGGTTTAAGGGAATTTGGTCTTATGCTTTCGTTTGGTTCTTAAGCATTTGCCTCTCATGCTCATGCATCCTTGTCTTGCAAGGTTGCTTAATTCATTATATAAACCCTCTCAAAAGGGATTGTCATCAATTACCAAAATGGGGGAGATTGAAAGGGCATGGTTGCCCCCATGTGTTGTTTTGGTAATTAATGACAATCTCTAGGGACTAATGTGTGCTTTGAGTTATATTTGCAGTGTTGGTCCATAAGGAATGCTTGGACTCCATATGTTGGAGTCAAGGCTAAAAGAAGAAGACTATATGTTGATCAAGGCTAAGTGCAAGTTGATCAACATACAAGATTAGGGCATGTGAAGAAGAAGATCATTTGTTGATCAAGATCCTATATTGTCCATGGTGGATGGCGTCACGTGGTGATCATCAAGATAAAGGCCATGTGAAGATATGTCGAAGAATGTCTCTCCCATCTTGGTGTATGGGGGAGCAATATGCGTGTCTTCACCAAGCGGAGCAAAATCAAGAAAGGTGATCCACTTGAGAGTAGATCAAGATCGTCATCATCTAGCTCAAGTGGAATGCGCAAGGCAAAGGTATGATCTTGATAGGGTCTCTAGTTTATCGGTCTCGCGGTGTAGTTATGAGACCGGGTTTTAGGATAGGTAACCGTACTATCAAGAGGGGCTCTCAAGTGGGCTTTAGCGTATCGGTCGTAGAGAGCTCAAACCTTTGCATCCTTGGCATCATCTTTATTGGTTCCTATTTGGCTCTTATCGTGGTGTGGTATTGGTGCTTGTCGTGCTTGTCATGACAAGGCCAAGGTCACCGAAAACGGTTTTCATATGTGTTCCCTATTGAGTTTTCGGTGTCGGAGATTTTGTCGGTCCATCTATGCGGAAGGTTTCACTCTTCCGTTTATTAGCAAAATCTCACTTACTTGGTTTCAATATTCTCACATGATATAGGGTAGCATTTGTCGTCCTCTTTCCAACAAAGTTGGTTTCACTTCATTCGGACTTCATTTGCAAAAGATATGGTTTTCCGGTTTTCAATAGAAAGGTTTTACCTTTCATATTTTGGTTTTACCATATCCTTTTGAACAATGATGTTTCTCTGCATAATCTTGTTGTGCTCGTTGTGACGATTCCAACGAGTCCAAGATTATCGAAAACGGAGTTCGTATGTGGAAGATATTGCATTTCCGGTTTGCAAGAAAGAGGTTTAATATTTCCTCATTTGTTATTATAATATATTGTTGGACTATGATGTTTTTATGCATAATCTTGTAGTGCTTGTTGTGGTGATTCCAACGAGTCCAAGATTATCGAAAACGGAGTCCGGATACAAAAGTTATTGCATTTCCGGTACCGGACATTTTCTAGGCTGAAAAAGAAAAGAAAAGAAAGAAAGGAAAAAAGGGGGGAGGGCTGCCCAGCATGGCCGGGGCATGGCCGGGGCATGGCCGGGCCTCCTCTGTTGCCAGGCCGGCCATCATGGCCGGGCCAGGCCGGCCAGGCCGGCCTCCCCTTGGCTGCTGCGCGAAAATGGCCCCAACGGCCATATTTTGGGCTCCCCTTTTAAGGGGTCTTCTTCCCCATTTCTTCCCTAACTTTCTCCCACCTCTTGAGCTCTCTTTCCCCCATTGTTGACATTCTTAGAGCTTTGCTATCTCTTAATCCCTCCAATAGTTCTTGCTAGTTTTTGAGGGAAAAGAGAGAGGAGGTCTAGATCCACGTTTCCACCGATCGGTTTCTCCTCTAAGTGAGGGGAACACATTGGATCTAGATCTTTGGAGTTTCTTTGTGTTTCTCCTTGTTCTTCCTCCCAAATCCCTCCCAAGCATTAGTTGCTTTGGTTGGATTCGGGTTGGAAGAACTTGTCCACTTAGTGTGTTCTTGCCATTGCATTAGTTGCATCGGTTTGAGTTCTCCACGGTGATTCGTGGAAAGTGAAGTTGAGAAGCTTGTTTCTCTTGGGTACTTTGGTGCCCTAGAGCTTGTTCCTCTAGGGCACGTTGGTACCCTAGACGGTTTGTTTTCTCGGAGTCTTGGTGGCTTACGGGATTTGTTGGGAGCCTCCAATTGTGGAGTGTGGCTCAACCTTGTTGCTTCGGAGCTTTGGTAGCTACGAAGATATTGCCGGGAGCCATCAATTGAGTTGTGGTGTGTGCCCCGGCCTTGGGCATCGAGTCTTGGCGGCTCGGTGCATTTGGTGAAGACCCTCCAACTTGTGGAGTGAGCTTCACCCTTGTAAAGGTTCTAGTTGTCAACCTCAACGGCAACATAGTGACAAGTGCCTCGCCACATTGGTGGTAAGACACAACGGAGATACGGTGTGCCATATCAAGGCTACTCGGTGTTTCACATTGGTGAACACCGCGCCGCTCCAACGGAGACTAGCTTCCATTGGGAAGTGAACTTCGGGATAAATCATCGTCTCCAAGTGCCTCGGTATTTCTATCCCGAGCTTCTTACTTATGCTATTTACTTTGTGATAGACATCTAGCTTAAAGTCATATATCTTGCTATCACCTAGTTGATTATATTGCTTAGCATAAGTGTTGGTGCACATAGGTGAACCTAGCTAGTTTAGGTTTTGGCTTGATAAATTAAACGTTAGTTTTATTCCGCATTTATTCAAGCCTTAACCGTAATAATTTTAAATCGCCTATTCACCCCCCCTCTAGGCGACATCCGTGTCCTTTCAGTAACATCTATAACCTATGAAGTTACATCCAAGGTTTGAAACGTACATCTCTAACACAATGGAAATTACATCCATGGTTATAATATTTCTATTGTACTCTAGTGAAAAATACATCCATTGTTTAAAAGTAACATTTGTAACCAAATAAAAACTACATCCATGATTATGGAACAACATACGTGAGCTGATGAATCATGAATCACAGATTTCAGAATTTCACATAGTAAGGTCTTAGGAATTTCAGCAAAACACCTACTGCAGAGTGCAGACTCGTATGAACCGGGAGTTTCATGGATAC
The DNA here is from genome assembly GCA_012064385.1 of Puccinellia tenuiflora. Lineage (NCBI taxonomy): Eukaryota > Viridiplantae > Streptophyta > Magnoliopsida > Poales > Poaceae > Puccinellia > Puccinellia tenuiflora. The sequence continues at coordinate 96,564 of QRDG01000058.1, forward strand.
ATAGTGATGTAAAATTGACCTATACAGAGAGTAGAAAGAAGCTAGCTTAGTTGGATTGTTCCTGGTACTCTGCTGCTTACCTATGTACGTGGCAGGAAGAAACAGTCCCCCGGCGGGCATGCCTAACATCTCCTCCGCTTTGGCCCTCCTGTCCGCATCTGTGGTGCCCTTGCCGTCGCGCGAGGAGCAAAAATCCTGGTACGGCGGCGCCGGCGGCTGCACGATCTGGATACGGTACAGCGCCATGCCTCGCGGCGGTTGATGCTACTACTTGGAGCTAAAGCAAAGCCCTAAATCGAGCCCTTTCCTCCTTCTCGTCCCATTGACCCCATCTCCGTGAGAGCTCTCCTCCACATCCGCCGCCGCAACAGGTGGTGCATCACCGAGGGCGCACGCCGCCGCTGTGGTTCCTGCTGCTACTAGTCTCGTCGCGCAGCTCCGGTTGGTCTTCGTGAGTCGTGAGAGAAAGGAGAAAGGAGATAGAGAAGGGGAAAATGGTCCACACCGTGTCGTTTACTTTTCCTCTCCAACTGATCCCCGCGGAGAACATGCTAGATCCCCACCAACTGACGCGCGTCCCTGTGTGTCCACACGATCGAATCGGATGGCTGTGACGAGTGGGCACGCTGTACGACACGACGGTGCCCACGCAATAATTAGATTTCTCCTTTTTTTATATGTGTACTTTGGAGATCCATGTGGCAGTGAAGGAGCAACTGAATAAGTACATGAAGCACTGTCTTTGGAGAAGACCAGACTTGAAAGACAATAAACCAGCTCTTGTTAAATGGAAAACGGTTTGTAGGCCAAAAAAAAACAGGGTGGTTTGGGGGTAATGGACATCGATGTCCAAAACAAAGCTCTAATCTTAAAGAGTCTCCACAAGTTTTATAACAAATATGACATTCCCTAGGTTCATTTGGTTTGGGACACCTACTATGCTGAAAACCAACTGCCTGGTACAAGGCTGCAGGGATCCTTCTGGTGGAAAGCTCATCTGAAACTCTTAGACTATTATAAAGGGATGGCAAGATGTAAAATTGGTAATGGATCTTCTGCATTGCTCTGGCAGGACCTTTGGCATGATGCTTGCTTGAAGCATAAGTTTCCACGTCTGTATTCTTGTACAAACAACATTGATATCACAGTCAGAAATGCAGTCCAAAAAGAACTTCTTGAGGACTTATTTCACTTTCCCTAAGCAGCGAAGCTTACCAAGAATTCATTTAGTTAGAGGAAATCTGGGAGGATGTCAAACAAACCAGTGAACTTGTTCAACATGACGTGTGGACCTATATCTGGGGAAATGATTCATTTTCTTCCAAGAAAGCATACAATGTTCTGATTGGAACGCAGCAAGTGTCACCACAATTCAATTGGATCTGGAAGAGTTCATGCCAAGCTAAGCATTTTTTTCTGCCTGCTGCTTCACGATAGGCTGAATACCAGAAACCTCCTGTTTAGGAAGAATTTCCATCTTGAATCCTATGATTGTGCAACTATGCAATGTCGACAAGAAGAGACGCGGGTTCATTTGTTCTGAACTTGCCCAATGGCCATGAGATGCTGGGATTATGTATGTCCACAGAGAAATCAAAATTTATCAATACATGAAGCATTCTTTGATATGAAAATCAAGTTGAAATTGCCATTCTTCATGGACATTCTTATTCTTGCGAGTTGGAGCATCTGGATGATAAGAAATAACAAGATCATCAGAAATGAGAGGCCTACCTTTGAGATGTGGAAGGCCATATATTTATCAGAGTTGAATAGGCTTAAATACAGAATTAAGGCCAAGCACTCTGATCGGTTCAAAATTTGGAGAGAGTCGCAAACCTAGGAGCTTTTTTCTTTTTTAAATTTTTGTCGGATGCGGGAACCTTGTACATAACTTGTAAGTATGTTTATAAATTTATAAAAGTTGCAGTGGGAGTTTTTCCCACTGTTTTGCCCGTAAAAAAAAAGTGGTTGTTGTTTGGTTGCTTGATTCTTTTTCGGTTTGCTGCTTGTTTATTTCAGGGGTTATATTACTCAGGGGTCACATTAAAACCGTTCTTACAAAGGTCTATGATTTCGGCCAAATCTTAGTGCAACCAAATACAGTAGCATTTACGTGGATCAAATTGGCCTATATTTGCAAGTTTATGGCTTAATATATCATCATTTGGTTCCTAGAAATATGAGCAATATCAAAGGTCCTCCCTTCCTTAAGCAGCTCTTTAATTTCAGAGATCAGAAACACAAGAACTGTGCGTGTCGAGCACTTGGTTGGTGTGCGTCTTGTAACCCACCAGCGTTCAAGTCCCACACTTCGTTCCAGTCCCACACTCCACGGGTCTCTCAAGGTTGATCTTCTTTCATTTAAAATCAACAAAGGATAGTCCCTATTGGTTTAGTATTTTAGAGATGATCAGAAATACGTCTCCTGACCTATTTTGCATAGCAACATGGGTCCACGATATAACTTCACTAGAAATCTGTCTATTACTCCATGTCTCCATGACTTTACGATGACTCAGACATCGCGAAACAGAGGAGCAAGAAATACATAACAATAACGGACTTCTTCAGATCCAACCTAGATCGGCCTCGAGTAAGAAACCTCCACCTTAATGCTCCCATGATTATTTTTAATTTATTTTTCGTTTTCTTATTTTTTTTAAATAACATGAGTATATTAATTGTGTCCTGTGTGATTTTTTTCTAACCATGCGAATAATTATGTTGTATGGCATGATTTTTTTCTCACATGAATATTGTTTTAACAATTTGTTTGAACTATATGAATATTTTTGTACCTCGAGAACAATTTCTAACCCTCACGAACTTTTTTTAAATATGAACATTATTTCTCAAGTCCCTAAATATATTTCATTTAAAAACATTGTTAATTAAAAAAGCTTGTACTATTATTGGGCCGCATCAATTTTGGCCCATCCATAAATTCTTTACGAGTTTATGGTCCCTTCTTCTCTAACTGGAGCAACGTGATCTTACGGATTCTAGATGCACTTGGTTGATGACGGTCGTTCGGAATATCTTCAACCTGGCTGGCTGGTAACATGCTAGAAGATTAGAAAATGGCTAGTCTTGTAGACCTTTATGCTTTCTGTTGGTTAATCTTTGTTGCCAATGGGGCTGATCCATGAGTTGTAATCTCTTTCAAAATTCAAAAACTATGTAATAAAGGGCTATGTGCATCATTTTGATGCAGAGACCAGGATATAAGTTCCCATTTCGAACCATTTCGGAAAAAAATATAGGAGTGTCATATTTTTCTTGGAAAATGCTTCTGACGTGGTGGTGTTTCAAGTGGTGGCCCCACCTCACTACTCCTTACCTTTTGTACAGTGGTTGTTTTGTTGTTTGATTCTTCCCTTTTTACTGCTCCGGGCGCAATATTTTTTTGATAAAGGGAATATATTAGCATCAAGTTGATACCAATTACACCCAACCTCTACAACAACATAATGTGTAAAGAAAGTCTAGACATCACGGATGCACACAGACGAAGAAACAAGGAAAGAAGAAAAAGGAAAAACAAAGGCCCCGCCAAAACAAACAGAGACTTGTAACATTAGGTGGATTCGGGCTAGCTAGCATGGCATACAACCAATCCCTACACTGTTCTTTGCCTGTTTGCTAGCTAGCAAAAACTCATGGACCATGTACACGTGGACGACTAGCTAGCTACCAATAAGTATGTTCAGTCCAGTCACTTTGCCATGAGTTCGCTGCGTCATCGTGCGGGCATGCTGCCTATGTCCCCATTTAGACACGTAGCCCTCCGAGGTTATACCCACTACACTGTTCGATCTCTCTAGCAGCTGGGACTACGATGATCCTGAGTAGATATGATGGAGCAGTGTGAACGGGCTAGGGGTCACTGAATCTAGCATCGACGGGCCTCCTGCTAGTCGGATTCATTGTCGATGGTGTTGAATCGGCGAGATCGGGCCGTACAACTAAGTATTCTTTTCCCCATTTTTCAATGTTGCTTATGTCACTAAAATTTGTACCAAAGACATACTAGTTTTGTTGAGAAAGCACACGGGAGATGTTGAGATTTTTTTGGGCGTTTCCTACAAGTTTGTATTTCTTTTTTTTATGTTGTATATTTACGTCCAAATTGTAACAAATTCGCATTCTTTTTGTCGTGAAATCACAACTTCAGATGTTGCAACGTTGTCTTAACGTTTTGCAACAAGTTTGTGTTGCCACCGCTTCTGTTTTTTTATAAAGTTGGTGATTTGCGTTGCAAAATGAATCTACGGCAAAATATTTTGTTGCTTACACACTTTTTAGTTGCTTTGAAATTTTGTAATCGTTTATGATTTTTTGTTGAAATAGGTGATGATTTTTGTTACAAATGATGTGTTGCAAAAATGTGTTGTTCAACGACTTTTTTATTGCTGCAAACACTTTTTTGTTGTTGTATAAACATTTGTGAGTTTGGTTAAAATGATTGGTGATTTTTGTTGCAAAGGAATCTGCAGATTTTTTTTGGTAACATTACTTTTTTCGAAGTGTTCTGACGATCTGTTGCAATAGTATTTCTTTTAAGGGGGATGTTGAATTTTTGTTATATTACTCGGCATTTTGTTGCGATATTGGGATAAAACAACACGGGGTATTTTTCTATAAATATCGGAGAACACCTCTATATACCCCTTTATTTAAGTGAGCCTGTTATACAATTCTAAGCGGACATGCGGGTAGAGCTCCCCATTTTTCTTTGCGAATCCTATATATCGCCCCGCAGCGACACGTTGCTGGAGCGTCGCCTGAAGGCTCCCGCTGATGGGCCGGCCCATTTGGCGAAGTTTTTCATTTTCTGCATTCTGTTTCTTTTTTTCTTCTCTGTTTTTTTCCTTTCTTTTTCTATTTTATTTTCTGTTATTCTTTTTTTTATTTTTCTGTTTTCTTTTTGTTCCTTTTTTGTCACCAACATTTTCTGTTCACCGACATTTTGTGTTCACTTTAAAAACCGTTCAAAATAGTTTTTGTTCACCGATTTTTTTCTGTTCACTTTTAAAATCGTTCAAAAATAATTTCCGTTCACCGACATTTTCTGTTGACTTTAAAAAATGTTCAAAAATAGTTTTCGTTCACCGACATTTTTTGTTCAAATTTTAAAAATGTTCAAATTTAAAAACTGTTTTAGTGTTGAAAAATGTTCAAAATATTTTTTTTCCAATTTTAAGAATCGTTCAGAAATAGTTTCTATTCATCGACATTTTCTGTTCACTTTTAAAATTGTTCCAAAATAGTTTCTGTTCGCCAACATTTTCTGTTCACTTTTAAAATCGTTCCAAAATAATTTCTGTTTACCGACATTTTATGTTAAATTTTGAAAAATATACAAAAACTAAAATTTATTCAATTTTAAGAAATATTCAAATTTGAAAATTGAACGCTTAGAATTGTTCAGGTTTGAAAATTCTTCAAAATTCAAATTTATTCAAAATTTAAAAATATTCAAATTATTATAAAAAATGTTTCCAGTTCGAAAAATGTTCATATTTATATTCTATTTAATATTAAAAATAAAACAGCAAACAGGAAATAAAAAAGAAATTCAGCCCGTTAAATGGGCCGCGCTATGGCGGTCCATTTACATCCGCGCTGCGGGCGACGGAAGCTCCCGCGTCGCTTCGGAGCGGGTGTATAGGAGCTCCCATTTTTCTTGCACGCACGATAATCTAATTTTTGGTAGGCCATGTCCAACGTTTACCACCAGCCCAGCAACATGCACTCCACGTGTTTCCAGCTGTCAAGGTTATGGGCCAAGCTTCGTGCGGGGCTGGGCGAGCCATGCACGGTATGTTCTGGGTACAGCGCAAACAGTATGTATACAATTAAAGTCTTAAATATCGAAAAATCGAAAACAACGCTATATACCCTTCATTTAAATGGATCTGTTATATAATTCTAAGCGGACATATGGGTAGCGCTCCCCTTTTTTTTTGCGGTAATCTAACTTTTGGTAAGTCATGTCCAACGTTTACAACCAGCCCAGCAATATGCACTCCACGCAATTTCCAGCTGTCAAGGTTATGGGCCAAGCTTCATGCAAGGCTGGGCGTGGGACCATGCACGGTAGTATTTCTAGATACAGCGCAAACAGTATCTATACCAAGAACTTTGTACGTCCTGAGACAGAATCGCCAACGGTATTTCCGTATATATACGCTCTTCATCGAGAGTCACAATCGATCTCTTCCACTGTTTCCTCCCAACCGTTCCGTGCCGGCGGCCTCTTTCCTTTTCCTCTTCGTCCTCTCCCTCTCCCCGAGTCCTGACCTACCCCCAATCCGACCCGACCAATGCGTCTCTGCAGAATCTCCATACCGTAAGCTGCCGCCCTGCCGTACGCTCACCGTCAACGCCGACGCCGACGCCTCGCCTCCAATCCCTTCTCCTCATGCGCGACGTCACCATCGCCTTCCCCGTTCTATCTCATCGCGCGATTGCTTCCGTGCTGTCTCGACGCTGTCCGTGATTTTGGCCGCTGGTTCTGAGGTATGAGCGTTCGGTCATCCCCTCCCCTTGCTCCAGCTATGGTGATCGTCGATAATTATGTTTCTTGCGCCTCGTATAATTATTGTATATTGAGTTTCTATAATAGATTGTTTTTTTGTAAATATAAGTCGTTTGTCTCATGATAGTTTGGGGGAATTAGCTTGTGAATTCTATCTCATAGATTAACCTGTTCTGTCGGAGTTAATGATTGGTCGATGTCTGATGATCATCTAATCGCAATGAAACGTAATCTATTGGAAAAGGCGTAACTATGAACATGTCAAACGTTAGGTGAAAAGAAACATGAGCACTGACTTGCCAAGAAGCTTCATCTGCTACGCAATTGAAAATCTTAAATTGACAAGTCAAATATCTTCATCTATTATTCTTTCAATTCCTAAAATCCTACATAGGTAACCCAATTGCTAATGACCTGCGCCTATTGATAATCTTTTTTCCCCTTCTGTCCTTGCAGGTCTTTTTTTGGTATGTAATATGTGAGCTGTGCCAGTGCTGGTAATAAAGTGAGAATGCGTGGAGATTTTGAGTTGTTACGCTTTCTGTGATGCTCTTGATCACATTTTTCACCAATATCATTGGTGTCGTGACCATTGCTCTCGTATCCATAGTTTCCATCTTGGGGTTGATCTGCCTGAGCCGGTCCGTGCACTTTCAGCTTTGGATCAAAAGGAGAGGATACCAGCGCCTTAGCTATTTCAATGGACCGTGGCTTACACGGATAACATTAATATTGGTTGCATTCTGGTGGGGTATTGGAGAAGTATTTCGGCTCACTTTTGTGAATGGAGAAGGGAGGTTTACTTCTGACAGGACATGGCAAGCTAATGTGTGCAAATTCTACATCATCTCAAACTTGGGATTTGCAGAACCGGGATTATTCTTGTTACTCGCTTTTCTTCTCAGTGCAGCTTTGGAGAAACAAGAGCTTGGTACCCTAAACCAGAAATGGAATCGGAAGACTATATGTGCCATGTTTATTATCTGCGTTCCTTCACTTCTTTGGGAAGCTTGTGTTGTTTTCATTGGTCCTCGCGTCGCTTCAGATGATGGGCAGATATCAAATCTTGCAAAATATTGGTATTCAGCTTCAGCTGACCACCAGGGCAATGTTGCATGCACATACCCGTTGCTCAGCAGCATATTTCTTGGGGCATTCTACATCATTTTAATCATTTATGTGACGGTTGTTGGAGGTCAGATGTTATCACTGGTGATCAACAAGGGGCTTCGACGGAGGATATATATGCTAATATTTGCTACTTTAATATTACTTCCCCGAGCCACGCTTCTTGGGCTCTCTATTGTTCCATGGCCAGGTGAAATAGCCCATGAATCTCTTGTGTTCATCTCCTTTCTGGTGTTGATGCTTGCTGCCATGGTCGGTATTGTGATTTTGGTTTACTTCCCGGTTGTTGATACCTTTGCTTTAGTAGATCAAGAGCATGTTGAGATGCAAGCGAGTCAGGCAATCATTTTATGACTCTTAGATTTGTGGTTTTGATTTTTAGCTGATTTTTGACGGATAAACTGATGGTGATTATGTTTGTTGCTTCCCTGGCTGGGGATTTTGTAAACATAGAACAAATGAAAATAGGGACTATTCTCTTATTCTTTTTTCACACATGTTGGTGCGAAGAGAAGTTTTGTAAAATAGTCTGTATACAATAGTGAAAATCAGGCATGTTTTGCTTACTGTCGTCTTTTGTACACGTAGGGAAAATTATGCATGTTCACCTATTTGTAGGGGATTATATCATTATGTGAATGATATCTCCACCACTTTATTTGTTCACGTTTGTTTTCTTCAGGAGCACAAATAGCGGAAATGTATAAGAGATGATGCAATACTTAATTATTGCATATTTGTAAAGTGATTTGTACCTAAATCTACTTCAATGTTGTCAATTAGAAACCATTATATAGTTTATCTATACCGGTCTCTGATCACTAGTTTTTGGGTTCTGGAAAGGTATTCAGGAACTTGGAACCTACTGCCGATGTTGTATATACTACTACTATTACTGCCTCTAGGTTACAAATAAATAGTTAAACTTGTGATGCTTGTAATACTTTAGCCCCTTAGTTTTGCCAAAAAAAAAAAGGATCATACATGCCTCCTGCTAAGTAAATTGCACAAACTTCAAAGCGCCATCATGGGTGAATGGTAAAGCTACTCGCCCATTTGTGGTGCTATGTGATTTGAGCAATCTTTGTAAGAGCAAGCAAAGTAACACTGAAAGAGACAAACGGAAATTGAGATATGGAAATTGAAGACAAACGGTGTCCGATGTGTCACATAACAGATGAGGATGGTGGCCACTTGTTATGAAATGCGAGGAGGCGAAAGGTGTTTGGCATGCATTGAATTTGGAGCACATTCGTCATAAGCTGGTAGATTGTTCTTGAGTAGCAGAAACCTTGGATGAAGTTTAGAAGTGTATAGGGCAAACAAGAGAATCGTTGTTACGTGTTGGAGCTGGAGGAACAACCGTAACACAGTGAGAGAACGTAATCAAGCTGATAGTGTCGAGGTGGTCGCACACAGAGTAGAGTGTTTCTTATGCGGCTGAGTATATGAACACGTATAAATCAGATAGCAATGACGCAGCTAGCCGAGAGGAGAAACGGGCAACTCCGTTATGTGATACCGTGAAGATCAACACTGATGGTGCGTATGCCGTGAGAGTTGGACGAGTGTGTGTAATATCACAGATGCTTCCTCGGCAGAGCATGCAGGCGGGAGGCAAAACAAAGTAGATCATGAACAAGATCGCCTAATTTCATGTAATTATGAAGTTTCCGGCACTTATTGCTAAATTTATATCGGGCGATAGGCCCAACACTGTTTCGTAATAAAGCGATGATTTATACCACTAAAACAACAGCTTCAGCAAGCAGGACGAAGATATCTTCATTTTGTACCGCGACCCCAACCACAGAATTATGTTTCTTTCAATGCCTTACAAATCTCTTATTAGTATAGCTTCAACAAGTGTCTTTCTTGTCTTTACAGCCTGTACTGGCATAGCATGATCCACAAGATTAGTTGTCTTCAATTTCAAGATAGACAACTGGGGCAACGATCCAGTGGCATTTCCTTGTTAAACTACCAAATACATCTACAGAATTATGATCCTCGTTCATGGGGTAACACTCAGTCAAAACTTTATTTACAAACGGCGCAAAATATCTCTTGTAAAACCATCAATGACATGGATGAGGTGACCAGGTGGTAAGTGCTTGTCTTGAATCTTGTTCACACAAATTTTCTCTACCATTACAAATACGAGAACAGGCACAGATAAGAGCCCTCATTTCCTAGACATTGTTGACATTGCTTCCATAGCCTGTCTAATGCTGCCATTTTTTAATGAGGCCAGGTATCTGAGAAAATAAAGGTACCAGGCATTAGGTTCAGAAGTGTAGAAAACAAATATTAGCAAACTGAAAGACCAAAATTAGGTACCGACCTCAACACCATTGGGCCCTATTTTGTTGCGAGATATGAAATTCAGTATGTGTGATGTAAATTCTTCAGGTACATCTTCCTGAAATAAAGTTATAAATAATATGCCAAATTTGGTGAGATGTGTAACTCGGCAGTTATAAAGCTTAATCATAATCATGCTTCCTGAAGGAAAAAGATCGAAGTTATAACACTAGCATAATAACAAACGACACTCAGCAGATGAACATTTGTTGCTAATCCATGTGGTGCCTTAATATGTCAGAAAATTCTACGACAATTTCAAAGTAACCTAGAGGCTCTACCCATAGGTATGTTCTGGACATTCAGGCTCTTGAAGCAAAGAAAGCAGGGAATAAAGCTTGAAGAAAGATGGACAACATCCCTGGCTCCCTGACAAAGGTCACTTGGTACTCTAGAATAATGCGACTCAACAAGTACATTAGGATCAAACCTGTATGGCATGTCCAGTGTGTCGAACTACTACCATTTGAAACTTCCCTTGCATCTGACCAATTGTTAAAGCTCTGCAAAACATGTTAACCAATGCATTACACATGTTTTCACATGGATCATGGAGTGATACAAAGGTCTTTCACATTTCAAAACAATATTACCAGAGCAATAAAAATGCATGCTCGTAAAATGAACAATCTGCTTAAATAGAAGGTTTTATAGTGGATCAGTATGACCTGCTTTGCTCCTCAAATAGCAAGTGATAATAACGAACCCTAGCAATAGATTCAGTTTCTTGGCAGACATAATATTGATCGTCTGATTGGTGGAAGAAAAACTAGTTTAAAGAAACCAAAACTCTTAAAACACATTATTGCCTGGGTTCACCAAAAAGAAGGGCACACCACATGCTGGTGCGACCGACACGCAATGAGAAAAATAATAATCAATCAGATTGGAATTGCACCAAGCTGAGTGATGATGGTTTTAGTATAAGTCAAGAGCACAATGGTGATGGATGAAAATAGAGTTTCACAGACTGGGACGGATATTACAAACCTGTCCAATCTATCAGTGCCAGCTAATAATAGGATCTTTTGTACAGGACAAGATAGGAACCTATCCGAAAGACCTTCGTACCTAAAATTAAAAAAAAAATACATGTTACAATGTCAACCAATCACAAACGAGACCAGCAAATAACTCGAACAGTATAGCCGAAAAACAAAGAGAACCATCCTTGAAAATTGTATAGCTCGTGAAATCTGGTTTAGCTAATCTGTGTTTGTTCCCACTATGCTTGACTGTTGCAGCAATCGATGGCTTTATGTTTTGTTTATTTCGATCCATTCAAAATAACTTAGTTTCCAGCATTAATAATACTTAGGTCCTTAATAGACGAAGAAAATAAAACTACTTCCATAAACCTGATAAATAAAAATGAACAACACTAATAGCATGCTTGTAATATTAGTCATAATAGACCATTTGAATACTAACATGGTTTTAGTAGAAGTGGTGGTAGAATTAGCGTAAAGAACAAAATTAGGCTGAAAGCATACCATCCTTTCCAGTACTTTTCTGTTTTCTCGAGAGGAGTTCGGTATGTATAGCTGAACAAAGTACAACAATATTATTAGTCTTTATTGTCAAGTAATGGTCAATAATAAGTAAATGCACAGTTTTTCTCTAACCAAGTTGAGCTGCAGGTACATGCCTGCATCAAGATAATGCTTACCATTCCTTTGATTCATCAAACTTCAAGGTAGATGGAATAGAAACACGTGCAGACTCAACGTTCCGTAGTGGTCCACCTTTGACACTCCATTCAATCTGTGTAATTTTAAGTTTGATTAAACAAATACAGAGTGAGGGATGGTGTTTGAACATTAATTGCTAATCACTTGGCTTTCATAAGCATGCCAGTTGCATTGAGAGTGGTTCTACTTGTTGTTCTCTGTTACTCTATATACTCCCTCCAATCCATATTTGTATTAAATCAGCGACAATTAATATGGATCGGAGAGAGTATTATATCTTGTGGCCATGATGTGTATAACATAAAAAAACACAAATATCAATTGATGAAGGACAGAAGAATGAACTAAAAAGGAGGAAATTTTAAAGTTGAATTGACATGAGCACAGGTAGTATTCGTCCAAATAAACATACAGCTTTTTCAATGCTGGGGAAGTGCTGTGCTCGATTTAATAAGATTTTCTGCATATGAACCAATGAAGCCATTGCTGTTCCCTGTTTACAGAACGAGAAGTTCAGAATCAACAATGAGCTAGATGATTTCATGTAAACCATAATATAAGATTAACCTAAGGAAAAATATTACTAACCTCAACTACATCAACGACAACGAGACCATGAAGATTGTGAAATGCTTTTCTTGCAGCCACATGTACAGCCACTGAACCTCCATGCTGAAAAAATTGAACAATCGATCACTGCTCTCTAGAAGCTACTGAGAACACTAATCAGAATGAACAGGCTTTCTGAGTCATGCAGCCGCATACTATAAACCAGTCAAGTAACAG